>JBAMYA010063488.1:0-27270 GCA_037176975.1 Arrhamphus sclerolepis | reverse complement strand
CCTCTCTCTGGGATGCCCCTCCCCTGAGGGAACAAACAACACCCCTCATTCTCTCAGAAACCTGGTGTCTGCCAATCATGCAACTGGAGATTATGGACAGGCAGATGAGTCTCCCTCAGTCCCTGAGTAATATTATTCTCTCTTCTTCAGGAAATAACATATCAACTTTCCAGTTCACACAATGGCATGCCCTTTAGGTTAAATTTAATCGCAATGTGCATTTCCTGCACATCAAATCCCACAGGTTATTAACCCCTTGTTGCTTGGTGATGCCTATGCTGTCTGTACATCCATGTCAAGCTTACGGCAAGGTCTTTGGTCATTTTAAATAAACAACAACAAAAAAAGGTTGAGGTAATTTTAGAAGGTAAAACAAATCAGAGCTGTAGGAAGAGAAAAGTGAAAATCTTTCATCATTGTTTATGAGCTGAATTTAGGAAAGAATGTTTTAATTTGTTGTGCAAACTGAAATAGTATTGGGATATTTGCTTTGGGATCAGGAGAGCATCAGATGGACCTCCAAAGCATGTATCATTTCAAATATGCCCCATGCCATTGCTGTATCTCAGTTTGTTTTCTGTCTGCTAACACAGGATATTATGTGCCCTTTTGGCTATTAATAGCATTTCTGAAGCATTATTTTTAGCATTCAGGCATGCACAGCACTCTATGGAGAGGCTTACCTTCACTTAACCATGAACTTCTCAAAGTTGATGCTATCATGGCTGAAATTAATTGCCTCTTTTTCAATAAGCGCATGTTTTGGGTTTCCCTCTCTCAAACCTTCACTATAGTGTGCCTTTAGATCCAGGCTTAGAAAGACAAATAACTGGCAAATTTGTTGAACTCTTGGGTAAAAACAGTTTTGACAGTTAATGGCATGGAGCTTTTGATGTGTTGCAAAGTGTTTTAACTATGTATAGTTGTTGTTGTTTTGACAACTTTGCAGTTCCTTTGTGCAACTGATGCCCTGAGCGACGCAGTGTACCCAATGCATCATTAAGGTACATCCATACGTATTTGATTTGCCATAATAGTTGCCCTTTTTGTATGGAATTTGTCCTCATTAAGACTAACCATAAGTGACTAAAAACATTAGACCACTTAAATGTCAATGTTTTTCTCTTCATTATGAAACATCCACAGAATGATTAAATCTCCAAATACGTATTAATGCTATTTTTCCAGTTATCTTTCATCAACTTCCATCATTCCCAGTGGCAGTTTGTTTCCAGGCTGTATTTTACACCTTAGAGATGCAAGCAGTGCTTTTAATATATTTCACTGTTCTAATTTATGGACAAAACATTGTGCTACACCTCAGGCTGCTTCAATTCTCTGAGAGTTTCTGGGTCTCTGGATGTACAAGTAAATTGGAAAATTCCCAGTTATAGGTTACTTGCTGAAAGAAGCTGAGCTCAGCTTTCTACTTCCTCCTTCCTCTCCCTGCTGGAGAGCAAACCATAAACCAAGTATGAAAGAGATATTTTTCCTCTTAGTCCATTGTAACCTGATACCTGAGACTGAGAAGAAATGATAATATCACACAGTAGTAGACAGTGGACAGCTCCTTTGTTAATGCTGCTCTACAGCACAAGTAGTATTAAAATTCTTTATTTTTGTAAAGGAATCAGCCATGCAGCCTTGATATCAGAGATTATTATACCATTAAAAGAAATCTCCAGGCCAAAGATGGAATCATTATGAACAGCTCATTGTAAGCAACATTGTTTAATTTAGCTCTCCATTTATCGCCTCGCCTTGGCAAGCCTGTTTGGATCACTGGCCCAAAAGCTCTGAAACAATTAGGTTTGTCTATAATAAGATAACATTTGTCCATCAGTCTCCCCTTTTTTTCCCCCTCCACATTTTTCCACAACTGAAAAAGAGATGATTCTTCTCTAAGAAATAAAATGGCTTCAGGCATTTATACTGCCCCTGCTGAATTAATGTTTTAACTTTTGCAGAACTATACTTACCGCTGGCATACCAACCCAGCAATGGATACATATTGCTCAAAGGAAACAGTTAAATCATACATCAGAGAAAACAAAATGAATGGTGTGCATTTTATAATTTTCTTTAAATTTAAATTCCCCAAAACATTCAGTATCATTTATATCCCTGCACATTTAAATGACTCCATATTGACATTAAGATTATACTTTGAAGAATTTTCATATTCACAACTCTATAAAGGTCCCACCACAGTATTATGGTATGTTTTTGTATCAAGTTTATATATTTTTGTGCCTCCCCTGTCTCTGTCCTTTGTCCTCACTGTCCTGTCCCCCTCTTTTTTTGTTCCTTTACACAGTTTTCTTCCCAAGAGGAAATTTTTTCTTGCCACTTGCAGGCTTGCCATATGCTCTGGGTTTCTGAGAAGCATCTATATCAACTTATGTTGCAATACACCGGGGGTGTCCACACTCCTTCCTCTGTTCTGGCTGCAATCCTGCACATCTTAGATGTTTCCCTGCCACAACACACCTGATTCAAAGAAAAGAATTGTTAACAAAGTTGTGCAGAGCTTAATGACAAACACATAGTGATCTATTTATTTGAATGAGGTGTGTTGTGGTGGAAACATCCAAGATATGCAAGATAGAGGCCCTTAAGGACTGGAACTGGACATCCCTGTAATAGACGCTATTAAAATAAAATAAAAACAACAACAAAAAAAAAAAACAAAAAATGAAATCAGTTGAACTGAACACAGAGGAGTTGATGGTTACTCAGTGACTGCAAGGTTACAAGATCTCGTAGCTGTAAAACTGGACCAAATCCTCCTGCCTCCACCACCATGCTTGACTGTTGGTAAGAGATGTTTGTGCTGATCTGTTGTGTCAAGCTAACTTTCATCGAGGTTCTAATGACAAGGGACAGGGCGTAAGAGGTCATATGACTTCACAGAGAAGTTTAGCACCAGGTTAAACTCCAAACCTCAACCAAGATGGTAGCAACAGTTCAACTGACCTTATGTTTCTTCTCTCATGTCTTGATATTTAAAACTTTTAGACAAGTAGAAAAATAAAAGCACTTGCATGCATGGATACAAGACATTCAATTGAGGTTCATAGATCAAACTGTATGTAGTTAATGTGTCTCTTTACCAAACCTGTACATGAGCTCCACTGGGAAAGGACTGTCTTCTTTTCTGCTGATTACCTTCATGACTTGCAATCCCTGCTTGCACCAGGGGTTTGAGACTTAACTACTTCCATCATTTGTCCAGAGGAACTTATGAAATTGCATAGGCTGTTTTGGTATTTGTTTCATCCTAATTGGCATGCACCTTATCTGCTCTGTAGCTGTATGTCATGCATGGCATGTCTGCTCTTTTTGAGCAGATATACCTGCCCTCTCTTTGTGTGATACCGCCCAACTGTTTCACAGAAGTCATGTCTTCACAGGATGTTTTCGACCTGCTAGAGAAACGTAATTTAGAAACACATACAACCCTTTGATATGGTTTTGTCAAATAAATAGATAGATAAATAAATAAAACGATGAAAGACAAAAAAAAAAAAAAAGTAAGACAAGTTAGCTTTGATCACCTCAGACAGAGAAGATTGTACATTTAGTTCCCATCAAAGGAACAAATTCATGTTGTTCTGACAGCTGAATGCAATTTCTGGTGAACTGTCATCTTGCCTCAGTTGTTAGTGTTCAACTATACAAAAGGACCATTTTTTATGTATTCAACCACTAAGAATGTTACATAATGTGTTGTTACTATGGGCCAAAGTTTTTTTTAATAATGCTTTTATGAGCCTCCTTTTTCTTAAAAGTAGATTTAATCATATTCTATTCAGTCACTTTTAGAAGATAGTTGTTAATGTAAATTGTTCCACATGCAAGCCATCTTTGTAAGTCTCACATTTAATTACTACGCTCTGGAGGAAATTGTATTGCTTCACACCATTTATGTGCAAGTTCTTACTTTTTTATGAACAGCATAATAACTAAGATTTATGACCCAAAATCCATGCTTTGTACTTTCTGTTTTCCATCATGTGTTATCTTAAAATGTGTAGGGTTTACATATGAAAAACGTGTGTTAAATTGCTGAAATATCAGTTACTGAAGCATTATTCTCCTCCAAACATGACAAAAACTATTGGAAATTAACTTTTTAATTATACGTGTCTGAGAGCATATGAGCTGCCTGATTGTACTTTTATCTTTTATAATTTTTTATCCTTATGCCCCCCGACACCCCTCCACCCCCCACAACCACCAACCCAACCACCACCATGATCACCACCACCGCACACACACACACACACACACACACACATTCACACCCTTCGCAGCTGTGTTCTACACATGCATATCTATCTCAGACACGTTTAAACCAAAGTATCCTGAATTGACTTTTCCTTTGTCTTTTGAGATGCTCAAGGCCATTTTTTAAACATGCAGAAGAAGAAAGAAGACAAAGAAAGAGCAATTTAAATGAAAGAGTTGCTCCTTTTCACACAGTTGCTCTGAGAAACACATTTTGTTTGAATCAACGACTGCTGAAAGGCTTGAGCAGTTGATGAGAAATTTTGTGGAGGATAATCAGTTATGAATCTCATCAACACTTGTCATATTGCACATAAATGCTGTTCTGCTGTGTCTGTGAATGATGATTCCATGTGTCAAAATGCTGTTTCCAGCTCTCCCCCTTATGTCTGCATCGAGCAGCAATATCCAAGACTGAGAATTGAAGCAAAAACCTAAATGCCAAAAAGGATCTCTCATTGATTTGCAGCACTAGGATAACTCCAAAAGCACCTGTAGTAGGTCATGTTAAAATGAGCAACTTTATAGCCAAAATAAACAAGTTTAAAAGCTGGTACAGAAATGTTTTTTTTTTGTATCTGTAGCTAATTTGTTCAATCGTGACAGCTGTTGAGAGTTGTGTTTTCAGTAATTCACTGAATTTAAAGGGACTAAAACTTAAAAATTGACATCAATATAACTGTGTATGCTTGAAATAAATGAGTTATACATAAATTATGTTTCTGCCTCACTTTAGCAGTGTATGTGAGCCAAAGTTGGGGACCCACTAGAAAATAATAATGATAACAAAAGAATCCTGCAACTTTGTATACGCTTCCCCAGACCATTTACACTAACTACATGTTTCCTTCTACACATTTCTTACTAATTCTTCATCAGTTTCAAACCAGATAGATAGACTGCTGTGATGCAGTTACTGATGTTCAACATTTATAAGCTCCAGCTCATGTAAGATCTGCTCCATTTGCTCAGTTGCCATGTTTGAGAAGCATAAAAGAAAATAAACTAAAGGAAGGTCAGAACTGCAAGCTACAGTGCTGCATAAAAGAATGTGGACAGCAATCTGGCATTTGGCTATGTTATTGCAGAGCAACATCAGTAACTGCATCTACTTCAGCTATGGAGTAGATTCTGTACATGGATTCTGTAATCAGGAGCATAAATCAAGTGTTACTCAGTAGACGTTTCTTCTGGTTATTAGGAAGTTCTGTTTCTTGGTTCCCACTTTTGGCTGAACAATCCCAAGACAATGGCAATAGAGGCTACCCAAGTACCACGGAACATGGTACATGGTAATAGGGCTGCAGTCACACTCATATGGGGCTTTGTGTGTACAATATGGCTTCCTCTGGTTATTCCAGGCGAAGAAAACAGGATCACCACTCATGAAGCCATCACTGGAACATAGCCACATTTCATCTTCTCTGCAGAGAGATCTTTCAACCACTTTACCTATGTCACGTCATCCATGAAGTGACAGATGTGTAGCATCTCTGCTTTGGATCTTTGTGATTCACACTCAGCAGCATCGCAGTAGTACACCATGGTTGTTTGAAGGTAGAAAATTATGTCAAATGAATGTTTTGTATTGCTTGTTTTGGCTTGTTTCTTTCTTTACCAGAAGTAGTCGTGTCTGCAAAAAGCCCCAACTAACTAGGAGAGACTAGATGTGTCTCTTTCAGCTCCAAGGCCTTGTCATGTGTCAATCACATATTGTTGTTATTCAAGATTTTTCTGGCACATGCTGTACTTTTTCTTCTTCTGCTTAAATTCCATTGTGATATCACATTTCAGGGCCATTAATTATGATCTGCAGCTTGCTATCTGGTGGATAGAATTAGTGTATTTTCACCTTAGGTAGCCTCTAATAATGCCTAACCTAAGTCTTTAAAGCCACACAAAGGAACGTTTTTTTGTGCAGAAGTGCATTAATGGAGGTAAAGTTGCTTTGATGACACTATCCAAGATTTATTCTTCCTTGTTCTCCTATTCAGTCTCTCTATCGTTTTCTCTTCCATCATTACTTTAAGCCTCTTAGTCACCTCTGTCATCATTTCCATTGTTGCTTTGTGAGCTAGTTTATTGTTGTTGATGTGTGACATCGTGTCCTAAAGCAATATGTTATTGTCACAAGAGATGGCAAGAAGCAGATTGCAGGGATGGAAGACAGCAAGAGCTAAATAACACATCCTAAAATAAATTAAATATTCTTTCAAATGGAATAGAAACTGAGAGTCAGTCAATGTTTTATGCTCAGAAACTTTTACACTGTGATTGAGTACTGCTCATTTTGGAAGCATAATTTTCTATTCTTACAAAAAAAGATAACTATAGATGGATAAAATATCATTAATTAATTCATTAATTCATTCATTCATTCATTCATTCATTCATTCTCTATACCTGCTACTTCCAGTGTAGGGTCACAAGGTCTGCTGGAACCTATCCCAGCTCACTTTGGGCGAAAGGCAGGGGTACACCCTGGACAGGTCGCCAGTCCATCACAGTGGATAAAATATTTTTTGAAAAAAAAAAAAAAATTCTTGTATAACAATAACCCTCTGTGTTAAACAAATCAAGCAATATGAAATATTTTTTGGATAAGTGTATCTCACAGTGATACATATTTAAAAAGTAAATTCCACCAAATCATAGATTTCCTGAAACAGGCATGGTGAACATGTAGCAGCGGCGTATCAGCAGAGGAGAATGCCTTGGCTGTACTGTGGCACTGGAGAGAGGAACACTTGAGCTTGTTTTTATTTCTATAAATCACAATCACAATGCGGAAGTACTGGATTTCACTTCAGTGTGTCTGTTACAGCTTTGAGGTTGTTGTCTCTTTTAGCCAAGAGGGTTTTGAAAATGGTAGTGGAAGAACAGGAGAATGCCACTTGAAATGAGTTGCCAGTCAGCAGGCTTATACCACAAACTGGCGTCCAGTACAGACAGGAATCTGAGGGGGCAGTTTGAATTCTGGTAGAAGCTGAAACAAATCATATGTTTGATGGCAAAATCTGATCAGCAGTGCAAAGGGAAATGCAGAAGCTCTTCATTCCAAGAAACAGGAAAAAAAAGAGATCCATCTATCCATTCTGTCCTGCATCCTGTTCATTTGTCTGATTTGTGACTGCAATGTAGAAGTATATACTTTTTTCTGTATTTCTGATGAAAGTAAGTTCAGCACTGCAGTAAGCAAGGTTCCTCTGTGTGTCCAAAAAAATAATTATAAAACTCAAATAATCTTAATAGTCATTTTTGATTTTCAAAAACTATATGTGTCTCTTACAGCTCCAAGGCCTTGTCATGTGTCAATCACATATTGTTGTCCTTCAGGACTTTTCTGTAATTTTTCCTCCTTTGCTTAAAATCCACTGCAATGTCCCATTTCAGGGCTGTTCACCAGGATCTGCAGCTTGCTGTCTGACCCAACCTAGTGAGACAGTTTATTTTGAGGGTTAGCTCTGTTGAATATAGTTGATACATGAATAACTGGAGAAGCACAAGGAGAAACAGGTATTCTAACAAATGGGAAGCAGTTGATTGGAGTCAAGAAGAAAATAACCACGGGGAGGAGGGGTAGAAAAGCAACACTTTAATGACAGTGTGGAGGAGGGAAACTAACAGAATAACTTGAAGAGAAAAAAATGGGAAGAGAGGATCTTCTGTCTTTTACAGTTGCCATGGACACCAAGAAAGCTGACTTACTGCAGCGTGTCTTTTTTTTTTTAAATGGAAAGCACACATACACAATGGCCAGACATTACAGCAAGTATGAGCAGTATCAACTCTCAACTTACAAAGCTCCTTCCTCCTTAACTACTCAAGGAAGAAAGAATGAAATTTAAATAATAGTGTTCAACAATGTTTTGTGCAGAAGTATCAATTTTAGGTAATCTGCTAGAGCTTCACTATCACCTGGTAGGCTAGCCATGTCAAGACAAGTCAGGTTTATTTGTACACGGTATTAATTTAACTACACTGACTCTGTGTATTCTCTGAACTACACACCTCAGTGTTACACAAAGAAAACTTAATTTTGGCATTTACAGTATCAGTGTAAACAAATATATACAGCAGTTTGTGTGCAGCAGTATGTGACAACCAAGTAAGAAAGAAAGAAAGAAAGAAAGAAAGAAAGAAAGAAAGAAAGAAAGAAATCTGCAGACTGACAGTTCATATTTATTTTTTGACTACGTGTCAATCCTTCCATCATTGGGGTCTGTCAGTTTCATGACAGATTCCATCATGCTCGTTATAAACTTTCTCTGAAGCAGCAACCACAGCTGCCCTAGTTCTTCAGAAACCCAACATAAATATTAGTTATGAGAAGGGCCCATGCATTCTTAAAAAATTGAATCAGTGGAGGAAAGAGGCCACATCATTATTAGGTCATCTTCGTCACCTTTGCTGACAGGCCATGCAGTGGAATACTTGGACGCACGCATCATCTTTGATGCATCTCCAGGACTTCGTCCTGTACCATAGCTTGACGAAAGTGTCTTTCAGAGGGTGGCAGCAGGTTATGGAAGTTTAATCCTTAGTAATTGTGCTCCATCCCCCTGCCCATAAAACCTTGCAAAATCTCCTTCAGGCATTTCTTGGCCCAATCCTGATGCTTCGGTTTGTGACTCTTATCCAGTGGTTTTTCAGTCTAATTTGCATTTTTACCATGACTCTGTGCACTTTAAGCATGTAGTACACTGGAGGTGGACCACAGTTCTAAAATACATTGCCTGTCCAAAACAAAATAAAAAAAAAAAAGTAACACCTGGATTTAACTAAGCAAATAGGTAAGAGCCTCCCATTGGATAATTCCTGCATGGAGTTTTTGTTTCAGCTGGCAACAAATTGTTTAACCCTAACTGATGCTGTGAGTAACTTCTCATTTCTGTCACAACCATGTCAGAAGACACATCCTATGGTTGTGGTAAAGATGTTCATCTGTTTCAGAAGGGTCAAATTATTAGCATGCATCAAGCAAAGAAAACATCTGAGGAGTTTGATGAAACTACTAAAATTGGGTTAAGAACTGTCCAACACATGGAAGGATAGTGGGGAACCGTCATCATCGAAGAAGAAATATGATTGGAAGGAAAATCTTGAGTGATTATGGTTGGTGATCACTTAAATGTTTGTTAAAATCAAATGGCAAATAAATAATAATAAATTTGGACTCACGACTATGTTTAATAGAGAATGTCAAAGCATTTCCACATGCATAATGCAATGGGAATTCAAGGGACTGGGGCTACACAGCTGTGCAGCCTTAAGGAAGCCAGACTGCAGGCTGTCAGCTGAAACATGTAAAGACAAATGAAACATCATCCTTCCACTTTGTCTGTAGAAAATAAAATAACACACATACTTAAGAAAGACACTAATCAGTGAGGAAAAAAGGCATTGATTTACTAGGGGGCATAAAGATTGGACTCTGGAGCAATGGAACAAGATCATGTGGTCTGATGAGTCCAGATTTACCCTGTTCCAGAGTGATGGGAGCATCAGGGTAAGAAGAGAAGTGGATGAAGTGATGCACCCATCATGCCTAGTGCCTACCGTAAAAGCCTGTGTGGGGCAGTTATATGGTCTGGAGTTGCTGCAGTTGCTGCTGAAGTTCAGGTTCAGCAAAATGATGAGGTCAGCTGTCTACCTGAATATACTGAATGATCAGGTCAATCCATCAATGGATTTCCTCTTTCCTGATGGCACGACCATATTCCAAGATGACAATGTGGGATTCATTAGGCTCAAATAATGAAAGAGTACTTTAGGGAGCATTACATATCATTTCCACACATGGGTCGGCCACCAGAGTCCAGACTTGAACTCCATGAAGAGTCTTTGGGATGTGCTGGTAAAGACTTTGCATAGTAGGATGACTCACATCATCAGTACAAGATCTTAGAGAAAAAATAATTCCACTCTGGAGGGAAATAAATGGTGTGGCATTGCCTAATGTGTTCCATATACAAAATATTTGAGGGTGTGACTTTTTTTTCTTTCTTTTGGGCTGGAATTATATAACAGCACTGGATGTCATGTTCTTTGTAGCATCAAAATGAGTAGTCCTGAATAATGTGGCTATTGATTAACACCTTGAGGTGGTCACACATCAAGGTTTTGCTATTTAAGGGATGTTGAATTAACCTCAAACACGCTTTCTAGTCAATTCTATGTACTTAACCAAACTAAAATAATTATGATAGGCTATTCTTTGTAATAGGATGTAAATATTCAGGTCCCATCCTCAACAATACAAATATATCACCTAAAAGTGATTTGTAGAAAAAACAAACAAAAGAAACATGGCAATCAGAATGCCGACTTGCAAAATAGTTGTGCTTATCATGTATAAAGAATATCAAATTGGAGACTTGCCTCAAAGGGCTTTCATTATGCACAACATCATTCTCAAAAGCTACTCAAATGAAAAAAAACAACAACAAAAAACAACAAAAAACCTCTCAACACAAATGCTTCAAACACAAGAGCAGCACACAACCCATTTACAAGACAGTTGTGCAACAGGAGAAATGCACCGCTCATTAGAGATTGTGCTTATCTTTGATGGTGGATGAGTGCTGGGCTGTTTGCTCTTGGAGGAATATGCATGAAAATCAAGAGCACTGCAAAACCATTTATCTGTTATTTTCTTCATCCCTCCGTTTAATTTTCACTTTTTTTTTTAAAACTGAGTGTCCTAAAAGTATATAGCATGCCAGAGATCTTAAATGTAATGCATTGATAAAAGGTATGCAAATTAGTGGAAAAGCTTCTTCTTGTTATCTTATTTGATCTTGTGACTGATTTCTAAACATTACCATTTGAGGACCACTTAATATAAATGCTAGACATTGTTTCTCAACTGATTAGTTTTCTACTTCAGAATAATTGTAACCATCCTAAAATAATGTATACTATGCTTACTGGGCTTGACAACCCCTGAACCAGTGAATATGAAATTGACCTAGTCTGTACTCAGAAAGACTGATCGTTGAGTAAATACACATCGGGAGTGACAGCACAACAAAACACTGGCATAGATATTGACAGTGAGTGTCCCAAGAGAAATATAGGAGGCTTCCAGCCAGTTGATTCTAATTATGCCCCAGGACCTCCCGAAACGATTTTAAATAATAGAAAATAAAGACAGGGAGATAAATAAACGCTCCCTCCCACTGTGTGCATTCTGATTAGTTCAGTCTATAGCAGGGGTGCGACGTGAAGGCACTACTGAAAACATAACTTCTCTGAGCAGTGACAGCAACGGCATCCCTGTGTCACGGAGGGGCTACCTAAGTTCCGTAACAGTCATAAAACACCAGGTGAATTGCTTTTTGAGTAAGAAGTTTTTCTTTTTCTTTTTTTTTTTTTTTTTTAATCGCAAATGGTAAAGTGAAATAGAAAAGTGGGGGGAAATGTCATCCTCTGATTGGCCACGTGCAGGAACGTAAAACCACACCAGGCTTGACAGAGGAGTGGAGCAGAGGTGGCTTGCCACAGGTAATTGTGCTCTCAAAAGCATTTGTTTGTCTGTTTCTTCCAGTGCTCCTAAAAGTGCTGCTGAAGCTTAACCGTTTTAATCACTCCTTCCAAGCACAAAAAAGGAGGATCGCGGGGTGCGAAGACTTATTGCAGCGAGAGTCTGCGCACGCATTTCAGCACGTTGGAGAGCGCACGGCGCCGCAGAGGCGGTGCGTGGATTCAACCGGTGGCTTTCAGCAGAGCAGCGCAGGGAGATGACTCTTTCACTGAGTGTTACATAAAAAAACCTCATCTTATTCACATGTTGGATTGCTCGTTTTTTTTCTGGATCTCTCGGACTACTGTTTTTTTTTTTTCCTTCTTTTCTGACACAGCAGTGACTGCACCGTGTCGGAAGGCGTGCCGCAGCTTGAGTGGCTGACTCCAAAAACCGTGCTGACCAGCGTGGAAGAGGTGCTGACGAGACTCTCCATTTATAAGGATGTTGGTGGGAAATGCCTGGAGCCAAAGATGATGAGATTTGTCGAAAAGCACTTGAACTCCTCTCAGATCTTTGCTCGAAGGGGGAAGTGCAGAACGAAAACTGTCTGGATTTTATCTACTATTTTCGAGACCTCGCCAGGCCACGCTATTCGGACTCAGGTGAGACATCATTTGCAAGCTTAATTTAACTGTTAGATTGCATTGGACAGAAGAGGAGTAAACGTGAATGTGACTTCTTCCATTCACAACCAGGGCCTGTAACACAATATGTGGTCCAAGCTCTGCTAGAATACTTGTAGGACCTCCAAAGGCTAATCTCTCTGGGAATTAATTCTGCATAACTTTTCCTTGGCCTAATTATTTCATTTGGCCATAAAGCTTAATGGGAGCAACGTGTTTGTCTATTTGTTTTAACGAAGGTTTTATTTTCATTTTTCTTTCTTTTTAATTTGCAATTCATCCTACATCATTAACGCGGAGGCTGACATGAAACTTCGAATTAATGAGCATGGCCCAATGACATAATATAGGTATGGGGTGGAATTTAGCTTTTCTGCTCCCTGGATGAGTTGTGCTTGTAGGCATATGGCGGTTCCATTGGTCCTTATGGTGATACATACCATAGTATTTCATACTCATTCAGATTGAATTCCTCTCCTGCCGTAAAACTTGCGCACAACTTAAAGAATTCACGTTTTTTTTCTTTCTTTCTTCTTCTTCTTTTTTTTTTTTTGATCACGTGATAACAAGGTTTCTTTTTTACAGCAGCAACACCTGGGGTGACAGCCCTTTCTTGGGTGGTTTCACTCTGTGAGTGCGTGAATGTGCAAAAAATCATTTGAAGGAACAAAAAATTCCTGCAGTCCTCTACATGCCTCCACATACTCACTTGTTTTGCGTCATGGCATCGTGAGATTTCTGTGCACATGTGAAAGATTTGTAAATTGTCACACTTTGTCTTTGCTGTCGCTTTGGCATTCCTTGCCGCCACCCCCCTTTTTTCTTCTTCCCTTTATGCTAATCCCGGATCCCAGATACCCCCTGTCCCCGATTCACTGCCTAATTCACCCCGTTCCTATCTTGTCTTCTATTGTGCTGACAGCCTGAAAAGTGTAGTGAGACTGGCTCGGATTCAAATGATTTTCATGAGCATTTTACTCACGCATGCGCAAACGTGCACACACGCGCACACATTTTGTTATTTTTTTTAGTTTAGTTTAGTTTTTTTTTTTTTAATTAAAATAAGATGGAGCATATCTTTATCCACCATGGTGAAAACTAAACAAGTAATTAGAATGTTGATCAAAAGTAACCATAAACCATCCTCTTTAGAAGGAACAGATTAAAATTACAAATATGTCAAAACAGATGGAAGGACCTAGCCTTTATGCATCCAAAATAGCTAATCAAAGGAAAGTTCCCATTATTTAACATACACAAACATAGGTTAGCCAAAAGCATAGGCTTCACACTCCTTTTCAGTAGTTATTTAAACCAACATTTGCTCCAGGTTATCAGGTCAAACATATTTTAACGCAAAATACCATCTAAATTCAGCTTTCAACAGGAACATATAATTGAAAATTAGCAATAGAGGTGACTTGCTATGAAAATAACTTTTATAATCACTTCAATAATGAATAATGTTTATATTCTGGATTGGATTCAGGCTTGAACATGACAACTGGAAATGAGAAGCTCCATCCATCTAATATCTTTACCTGCTTCTCCCTATTCAAGATCATGGCAGTTTGCTGGAGCCTACTTCTGTTGGATTTGGCTTAAAGGTGGGGGTACTCCCTTAGCAAGTTGTCAGTCGAATACAAGGTGGAATTAGATGCTGAAATGTGCAACCAAATGAATCAAAAAAGATACCCAGAACTATGTTTGCAAAAAAAGAAAGAAAAGAAAAAGAAAACATCTCAGAGGTAGAGCAATGCTTTTACAACACTTGCCTCCTACACTATTGCACCTTTGGAAGTCCTGTGCTCTAAATTTGGTTCACCCTTCTTGTTATGATGCAGTCTCTGACTTCTGTCTAGATGCTCCTCTGCCAGGCAGTACTGGGGAAGACCACCATGCTGACTGTGGACACAGTGTCCTCAGATGGCAAAACGTTCAGTTTCTCAACATTATTATTCCACAGTTTTCGCTCATAATTCTTACACTTTCTTTGCTGTTCACAGAATCTCACAGTACAGAAAGCACAGTTGGTCTGAGTTCATGTGCTGACTCTTATAACAGTGCCCACACACAGAGTCGGTCTTGCTGCTGGGTCTGGAAGATGGATTGCCTTTGCTGTACCATACAGTGTAATGAAAAGTATAAACCTATTTATGCCACCCAAGTCTTTTTTCCCATTTAATTCTTTATGACAGAAACACTCAGCATAGTGATGCTCTATCTATCTGTCGGTCTCCCTGTCTATCTATCAATCTTTTTTCATTTATTCATTTTTTTGGACTTTTCCCTTTTTACAACTTTTCTTTCAGTATTTTTTTTTTCTCAAATCAGCTTGGCTGACTCCACCCACTTAAACTGACTGTTGTGAATAGGAAGATAAAGGCATGACTGTTCAAAGAGATGTGTAATGCATCCCCTTTCAACAAAGTGTGTCTCAGACATTGCATTAGGACTACAGGAAATTCTCTCAACTTATGAAAAGAGAGTAGAACGTGTATCATCTTAATTCCTAACAAAATCTGTTGTGGAGAAAATACCAAGTAAAAATCACACATTCGTTTTGATGTGACTCTACAACTGAGCTATTAAGCTGTTTTCAAGTACTATGTGTCATTACCTGCACCAACATTTTCCTATGTTATACTGCCAGTAATGAGAATGGCAAGCTTGTCATCTCTAAATAAAAAAGGAGAGTCTCCTTTATCTTTTCGGCTAACAAGGTTAGACATCATATACAACTGCCCTGGTTAAAGTTCTTACACAGATAAGACATTAAGAACGGATATGTTTTATTTGCCATATGATCAATTATAAAGAGTACAATGTACAATGTAATGCATTTGTGTGTGTGCATACATTTATAAAATAAAATAATAATAAAAAAAACAATATCACACAGTAGACAGTAGCTATAAATATGCAAATATGCAACATTTAAAATGTAGGGAGTTTCTTTTTTTTTTTCCTCAGCACTGTTTTTTTCAGTAGTTTTTCCATGCAAATCATCAGCAGCTGCTCTTGACAGAAAGACGAAAGTATTCTTCCTTCATTACAGGTAACACATGGACAGGCAGTATCTCTGTATCAATGCAACCACACAGCTAAAAATAGAGACGGTCAGGTGGATGGAACAGACTAACTCTAACCCTACAGAGAGAGAGAAAAAAACAGTTTGCAAAGAGCTTTTTGGAAACAGATTTTCTTCAAAGATATTAAAATACACCCAATGGAAATAAATATTGGAGGATGAAAGCTCATTAGAGCTTGCAGTGTGCAGAGATATTGAGGGACAAGTTAGCAGGTGTATTTAGAAATCAGGTGGCTGGGTTCAAAGCACAAGGCAGGAAGGCCTAGATGGTTTCAGTACTTTCACCTGGGACATGATTTGACAGTGGTGGAACAGGATGCATCAGGTTGACACTCTGGGGACTGCACTATGGTGGAAGGTTACAGCTCAGGTGTGCAGCCTGAGGCTGAACAGTTGAGAGGCAAAAGTCTCCAGGTGATGCAGAGATGGAGGTGTTAACCAGCTCCATCCTTCATTTTAATCACAATTGATTTGTTAAAAGATTTTGAGCATCTATAGATGTATCCAGAACTATTTTAATGTATTGCATCTTCAAATTACATTTTAAATCCACACTGCTACATATTTATCAATAAGATTAGCTTTCAAAAATTAAACAATCACCATTATTATATATAGCCTAAATATATATAAATGGGTAATTTTCTGCCAACATTAATAATAATTTTAAAACCACATTAAGTCCATTTTATGATGGACAGTCATCAAAAAGAAGATTTATACACGGAACCCTGAGACATGCCATTTTACTGAATGGGGTAAATCTCAAAACAACAAACAAAAGGACCATAACAACCGTGCCAAAGAGCCCCATAAGTTACATGTGGTGTCTACTCCACTTTACAGCCAAACATAAGCCCAGGTAAAGGACCCAGTGAACAGACCGCAGGTTAAATCATTTCTGTTGTTACTTGTACTGTGGTGCCAAGGCTTTTAATAACTCTTGAAATATGGGTTTAAATATGGACGTTTATTTATATTTCTCCCTACACTGGGAATCAGTTCCAAACCCATGTCTACCACAAGGATCTGGTCTCACTTCTTGAATTTAAATATGTTCTAAATATTGTACATGCAGTAACATCTGGCTGCAGATGTTATGATGCATTATTGCTAGCCCTGTTTATATCCTGAAGAATAAATTAAGTCATGTCTGCTCCCTCACATATAGATTTAGACTTTAATGTTGGCAGTTTTTAATGACTTTGTTGAGGTTTTTATGGCGTACATGTAAACATTTTATGTGTGTATAATCATGCGTGTCTTGTTGGGCTCTCATGGAATAGAGATTTGACATCTCAAGAATTTTCTTCCTGGTTAGATAAATAAATAAATACATACATTTGTGTATTTGTTAGCTATATAGTAAGATGTAACGGATTTGGTAATTCTCTTCCTTTCTTTAGTTGGACATTTATAGTCGTGTTGTTACTGGTTAATTCTTGGCTGATTAGTGTGCCTGGCTTTGATTCAGGAGTAATTCGCCTGCCTTTGATTAATTCACAAGAAGAAGTTAGGATTAAACTGGTTAATATCTTTCATTTAAAAAGCCTGTTTCGAGAAAAGTTGGGAAACTTTCCAAAAATGCAGTAAATTCTCAAGTTAATCTGTTGAGTGTTAAATAATTTAACTTTATAAGAGGTTAATCTATTTTGCTTTGGTAAAAAGATTATGATTCTTCCCTGCACTTTGATGTGCTTACACTACACTTACCTTCACACGCCATTTATATTCATTAGAAGAATTGAGTTATAGAAAAATTGATCTAGCAGCAGGTGAATCTCTGAGGTGCACACACAAAAAAAAAACAGCTCTACCTGTGTTTCTGAAGGAATGATGGCGCCCTTGTACATAATGGGTCTTATATCGCCTTGCTTGTCTGTTTTAAATAGATTTAAATTGTTGACTAATAATTATGTTTTATAATTACGTTTCTGACCTGACGGCCAAAATTTCTCATCAGTACGCACAGACATACAGACAAATGAGAACGATCAGAATGAAGGCAAAATAAGCAAAACTGGCATGACTGGCAACATGGAAATTGATATGTTATCATACAGGCAGCTCCACTGGAAAGTTGCTGTGACCTTCTGTGACAACTTTTTAGATGGATGTGTTATAGACTGATGTCAGATGTAGGTGCAGACCAGACTGAATAACTGAGGTGTAAGGGAAGTTCAAGCAGTGCATGTTTGGTGGCTGGTGACTGAAGTACGAGAATGTCTACTAGCAGCTGTTTGAAAACCTGAAATGACCAGCAGATCAGTCAAAACATCAGCCTTTTTTTCAAGAGCCATCATTTAAAATCAGGTACAACTGCAGTACTCTGCATGTGACAAGGAGATGAAGGAACAGCAGACATTTCAGCATCAGTATGCAAATATATTGCAATCGTGGGGTTATCCTCATGTTGTAGAATGAATTTCAACAGCCAACTCTGATGAAGCTGAATAATGATAAGCATCAAATCATCTACAATGTCTAGAGAGAGAGAGAGGGAGAGGGAGGAAGAAAATGATGTATAAATATAATCAGCATTTGTATTAATGTATGATTTGTGGAAAAATTCAACACTTGAATTCAAAATAACTTTGTGACCGGCTGATTTTCATGATCATCATCAATCTTGTTGCTGTGACCCATGTAGGTAGTATAAGGTAGTATAAACTGTACTTATACAGAATTATACAAACATAACATACATTTAATACATCCTGAACTATGTAGAACCTGGAAAAGAGGGGAAGAAAGGTTGAGCTCAGTTTTTCATGCACAGCTGCTGCGTGTTCTTCATATACATATGTTTGCTCATAAAGATGTTTGCAATGTCAAGTAGGATCCAATCTCTTTAGGTCTGAGGGAGCCAGGTTCCTGTATTTTCAATTTGCATCTTAAAGAGACACTACTGTATACAATGATACAGTGCTATGCCATGCCTAGGTGTTTATCTGATATTGTACCTCCAAGATTAGTTAGATTCAGGATGGTGTGCTTTCTTTATTGAATGCATGTGAAGAGTATTGTAATATTTGATCTGGAAATATGAATTCCTTTAATTATCTTTTTTTTTTTTATTCTGATAATCATGACCAGGACAGGAGCTTATGTGCTGTGGTACAGCAGTTCATTTTTCTACCAGTGCTTCCACACTTTTATGAAAAGTCAGTGACATCTTGAGAGGAGGAATGATTCAGAAAGCTGCTGGTGACTCGGTGCGTTCACAACTCATCTCTCTTTCCATGATGACTTGCACACCCTGTGGTGGTGTAAACAAATGCTCTGAGGGAATATTTAGTGCCATTCTCTGTAACTATAAACCATGACTTGACAGACTTAGGCCTAAAATTAAATACCTGTAAAACTTTTATACTCCCACAGCCACTGCTGCTGCCTACAAGTGCATTAACATGAATTTATGATGCATGAATCTAGTTAAAGTCATACACAGAAGACATTCGGGGTCTAGTTGGCTTGCATAACATCCTTTAAATAATAACAACCTGTTACAAAACAGTCACGTTAAGTGCTTTCTGTAACAACCGTTTTAACTGAGGACATAGAGAAAATATGAATGGTTTTATGGATTTTTATTTTTTTAGCTTGACAAATAATTCAACAAATAATTTTGGTTTGTATGTTGCCAGTTTTGTTTCCATCTTTGTTTTTAGCATTTGATCAACACTAAAGTTTTAATCAAAGTTCCAGCTTCTTTTCAGTCTTGTATTGTTTGTGTGAGTATGTCTGATGAGCTGTTTTTAGTTTAACACAGTATTCTTCCTGCATTCAAATGCAAATTGGTGTTTGGGATGGATATGAAGCCTAAGTGATTAATCATAATTTATCTTGTTGAAGATTCTTTTATAGGAGGAAAAAAAAATCCAAAAGAACCTTGAGGTCAACTTCTAGGTGGATGGAAAATAATGTGCTCAGTGTGCCAGTTTGTCATAGTGTGATTATGTTATTACTAAGATCCAATATCTTCGATGGGAAACACAACAAGCAAGGACACTGTGTTTCATTCATTGGTCAAAGTTTGACATTTTGGTCTATTTAGCTTCCTCACCAGGTTTTGGTTTTATATGTGGGAAAAACAAGCTATAAAGTAAACATTTTGTGTTTATTAGAGGTCCAAGGGGAGGAGGCTTCAGGATTGTTTGGATTCATCGTTTGTCAAAAACAAAACATATTCATGATATGGTGACAAAACCTGCCATTTCTGTAGCTATTACTCTTGAGGCACTGCTGTTGCATGTAACCTGCTTTTATCCTGAAATTTGAAATGTGCATTATTGGCAAAAATAAATAAATAAATAAAATTAAATGACAAAACAAATTTGAGAAAAGATTCAGTGATCAAACTGGACAAGTTTAAAAACTCATTACTCCTTTCTGAGAAGGCTCTGCATGTCGGTTATTATGGTGTTGGTAGAGCGTCACAAGGAATGAAAAGTTCATCTAAAAACACTGTTTAATCTTGATATCTTGCCTCTTATCACCCTCACAGATATATCAGTGAGCCTCCTGTCACTTGTAGTGACAGCCTGCGGTCTGGCCCTGTTTGGGGTCTCCCTTTTTGTCTCTTGGAAGCTCTGCTGGATACCATGGAGGGAACGTGGACTCTCCCCCACCACCAAAGAGGGTCATGGGCACATCAATCCCACCCTGAGCCCTTTGCCTTCTCAGCCAGCACCCAGGCAGCCGGTCTACACAGCCGTGGACCCTCCAGCACACAACCGCCGTAAATCTTCGCACTGTTCCATCACCAAAGAGTCCACCCCTGTGGCATCCGTTGTGTCAGTTGAGGCTCCTGTGACTCCTGTGTCCCCTCCACCTGTGGTCATGGCCACACCAGAGGCAGCTATGAAGATTAGCCACACATCACCAGACATACCACTGGATGCCCAGGGTAAAAGCCGCGAAAATGGGATTCACACTAACCCACGTATGCAGAGGCAGACCACAGACCCTGCACCAGTGTCTGAAATTGGGTCAGTGTAAGTTATTTGATGATTTATTAATCCATCATAATTAGACCTTTCTCTATTTTTTATGTACTATTATTCAAATTGCTATATGATTTTGCTCTTTTTTTGTCTTAAAACTATTGTAAGACATCTCTGCCAATATTAGGTATTTAGCTGTTAATTATGTATGGTAAGTGCTTAAGGAAAAGGGCAGTTTGTGGCTTTGATTTTTTTTTTTTTTCACCCCTTATCTCATTTTCCTTTATCCACAGTCAAGGCTCCATTCGCAGGCATATGAACCTCTCAAATCCAGATTTCAATGTGGCCCAGTTCCAAAGGCAGGATTCCCTCACTGGAATGGGGCTGGGTCTTGGTCGCCTCAAACCTGAGCTCTATAAGCAGCGTTCACTCGAGGGGGATGAAGGCAGTCGTAGAGGAGGGGGCTGTGGGCGTCTCCACTTCATCCTCAAATTTGACTGTGATCTGGAGCAGTTAATAGTTAAAATCCACAAAGCAGAGGGCCTCCCAGCCAAGGACTTCTCTGGTACCTCTGACCCTTATGTTAAGATCTATCTGCTGCCTGATCGTAAGACCAAGCACCAGACCAAGGTGCACCGCAAGACACTCAACCCTGTGTTTGATGAGGTCTTCCTGTTTCCTGTGTCTTACTCTGAACTTCCCACGCGTAAACTCCACTTCAGTGTCTACGATTTTGATCGTTTTTCACGCCATGACATTATTGGTCAAGTGGTGGTGGACAACTTCCTGGACCTGGCAGATTTCCCAAGGGAGACAAAACTCTGCCGGGACATCCAATATGTCTCCTCGGTGAGTCATTGCTTCTGTTCACATTTCTATGACATGTTTGTGTTTGCACTAAAGAACCAAGTGCTCCTCTTTAACAGTGTCAGAGAGTCAGTTTCAAAAAAGATGGACCATTTATGGCTCTGCTGGTCATACGATTCAAAGAGAAGATGCTGGATCACGTCATATTTTTTTAAAGTTGACAATCACAGAATGATTTTTGAGCTAAATTTGATGAACAGGCTTGGTTTTCTAAACTATGCATATACTGACAACAGACACCTCAGATAACAGTCTCATATGAACACAAGTAACAAGTCAGAAAGATCAAGAGTCACATTATGGATTATACAGTATCTCACAACAGGCTCCAAATCAGCCACAGCAGGTTTAATGGTATATATAAATGTAAATTACAAATAGTGCTTCCACTGTTGCTTGTAAGAGTTGAAGAAGACAATAATATTTACTTAATAGAACAACAGTCATTTTTAGCTGAGAGGATTCCCTCACAGGCATGGAGATTAAGGAGATTAAGTCTTTTTATGTATAAGATTTAAGGACTAGATGTGATTTCATTTATTTATTTATTTCCCCATGTGATTCATTTGCACTTTAACTTTGTTTTTAAATCCT
The DNA here is from genome assembly GCA_037176975.1 of Arrhamphus sclerolepis. Taxonomy (NCBI): domain Eukaryota; kingdom Metazoa; phylum Chordata; class Actinopteri; order Beloniformes; family Hemiramphidae; genus Arrhamphus; species Arrhamphus sclerolepis. The sequence continues at coordinate 5,331 of JBAMYA010063488.1, read as the reverse complement.
ATATCTAGTCAGGCTTTCATATCAACCATGTAATTTCACTGGGTGATAGTGTTTTTTTGTTTGTTTGTTTGTTTTTATAGATGTAGCCTACATTTTTTTTTAGATTGAATCCCATCTGACCAACCTGCCTGGGGTGACTCCTGTCCAATAGAATGAATGAAACATAGGCACTGTGAACATTTGTTTGTTTATAAACCAATGGGGCTCTTAAATAGTGAAGGAAAAAAAGAAAAAAAACTTTACCTCAGACATAAAACTACTGCTGCTTCTGGACAGTCAGCACTCTGAAATTACTCCTCTGCATCTTCATGTTCTTCAAACTGTCCAACTTACATTCAGAAGTTCATCTTGAAATGACTTAGATATTTAATTTCTTATTCTTTTATTAGTCAGCAAAAGCAGCACGAGATCATTGTAACTTCATGTTGACTTCATTGTTTTACTTGCTGTTTTTTTCAGAATCATGATTTTCTTTTAAATATATAAATTTATGTCCCACTTGATGTGAATAGGAAAGCACACAAATATTTTCCTTCCAAATTATTCACATATTTGTGGTAAACACATTTAATACATTAGCCAATAGGTCTTGACATTCAGTGTGCTCTGCTGGAACCATTCTCTACCCTTAGGCACAATAAATACTGGGAGCATTGTCAAAGATCAACTGAGTTAGAGCCCCTTGTGTCACTTGAGTGATGGGGGTGTGTGTGTGTCTGTGTGTGTACGTCTTACTTAGTAAGTAAAGACATTTTGGGACTACAATTATAATTGTTTTGACAAGTATACTACAATACCATCTTCATCTGTAGATCCAAAGACTGGGCTCTGCGAACATGCTTAAAGCTAAACATCACTTTGCTTTTCTAGTAGTCCATCTGATCTCCTGATTGGCTCTTTCTGAAAGATATTTGACCAATATACTAAATAAAACAAAATATCCATGGAGAGTTTGTGAGTGGGTTTGAGAGCTATTTCAAACTGAGCTGTAACATCAAATTGATCCTATTATTTTTCTTTACATTAATTGATGCAGTTTTCTTAATTGATCTCAATAAACGAAGACAGATGAGACCCATCGATATGTATTTAAACATGTCTTGGCACCAGGCCACAGTTATTTTGGCAGAAAGACTACTGAAAAACTGTAGGTCACAGTTATAAATCTATTCAAAAGGAAGAACAAGCTCAGTCAGTAGGACGGTTTGCAGCAAGTGATGTGGAAACAGAGCTGTGCGGGTCTGATTGTTTAATGGTCTGACTCTTGAGACCTGAGCACAAATGATAAAATGTTTGACCTTCTGGCAATATCAGTAATATACCAGGAAAATTCTGGGAATATATTCTGGAAATTATTTAGAGTAGAGCTTGTGTAGATGGAAAGTTGCTGTAGTGTATGAGGTGTAGGCAGGGACATAACTGTGAATTAGCATTCATACACACATATGAAACCAAACTCTCTCACATACCTCACTGAAAACCTCACACACATACAAATGGGAATCCTCTCATACACACATCTGATAATCTTAGCTGAAACACAACTTATTTCAGTTGAAAAGGATACTGGTTGGTTAAGAAGGGCAATTTCACAATACAGATTAACGGTTGTAAACTTGTTTCTAGCCACAGTGATGTCAGCAGCCACAAATAAGTCTGACTAAAGTGATAGCTATCCACTGGACCCATATTTGGAGTCACAGGGGTCCGTGTAAATCTGTGTATCGTTCATTCTTTCCATTTTCAATTGACAATCAAGAATAATGTTTTCAAAATAAACTGTGAAAATCTAAATGAAAACACATTTCATATGTTGAGCCGATGTAGCAGCGGCTATCAGAAGAGCCGACTCAGATCGAGAACCGGGTCCGCTTTCATTCAGTTCCCTGGTTACTTTTCCACATATGTGAATGCGCCAGAACTGTCTGCTGGTAGACATCTGTACATGTCTGGACTGTTAGCAGCATCTCACGTTCTTCTTACTCCTCACTTGCATTCTTCTCAGATCCTGCAAGTGTTCAAGGAGAGGAAGTCTGTAGTGCAGAATCTTTATCAGTATTGCTGTCACTGTCAGTCCTGGTGATATTATTATTATCAGATAGTGCTTTTGAGCCTCTGAATCCTTTGGTGCTCCTTTACTCAGCATCACCATCTTCATCCTCCCTTGGCCTTTTTCTGGATCCCCCCAGGCACTTGCCTAGAGGGGCTTTCAGCATCAATCTCCCACTTTGAGAAAATATCAGTCAATTCACCTTTTCTTGACCTCCCCCTTGATCCTCCAAGGATTGAGATCATCTGTTGAAACAGACTGTCAGTTACTGAGCTCCTTTACTGTTGCCATGATTGTCACATATGTTGGCATTGGCATCAATGGATATGCCACAGTTTTTATATAATTTGCTTGGTCAAATAGCCAGATGTGAGTATATGAGAGGGAGTTGTTAGAGATAGTTTTTGTCTTAACCGCTCCTGGCATCTGTACTTCTACCTCTGCTTGCATTCAAAAGCTTTATCTTTCAAGGCTGGATGCAGGATTGTCCCATGACCCAGCTGGGCTTTGCCAGTTGTTGTTAATTCCTGATACCTTTGTAAAGCAGATTAGTCCTACTAGAAACACTGAGGTGTGTTTTATTAGTGACTAAGAAGCAGTTGTCCACCTCTGCTAAAGATACAGTCTGTTTTGGTGTTTTGGTGGTGGCTAAGCTGTGTCAGTTCACATACACCAGATCGAGCTCATAGGAAGTCCGACACAAGAATGACATAAAAAAAATCTGATTAACTTTCTAATTAATAATAATTTTTAAAAAGTTTCAGATTTGTACAATCAACATTACTTCAAACCAGGGCTGTCCAAATCCAGTTCTCGAGGGTTGTGGATCACGCCCTGCATGTGTTAGATGTTTCCCTGCCACAACACACCTGGCTTAAATGAGTGGATCCCCATCAGCTTTCACCTCTGCTCTAAAGGGTTTCAGAAACATGAGAACAAATGAACTTTGGAAGCTAATCCCAGTATGAATGCTTGAGAAGACTGCCAAACACACACACACACACACACATCCATCCATTATAAGTATAATATATAACTCTATATTCTATATTTAGAATCATCAGTCAACCCAGACTCCACACTGAAAGGCCTTAGCTGAGATGTGAACAGGAACATTGTTGGCGTGATATGATGGTTCAAACCAACGCACCACATGTCACCATCTGAAAAATATAATGGTATTCAGTGTTTGAAGAAAATAATGTTTCACAACCTTTGTCTTAATCGTCATCTGATGGTAGTTACACCCAGCTCACACACCAGCACCGTGGCAACACTTGATGATGGGTGTTTATGGTACGTCTTTGTCAAACCAATTAAAAAACTAGCCTACATTTCTACATTTGCTACTCAAATCTGCATATGCTTTGAGAAAAAAGTTGAACTTCCCTCTGTTTCTGATGTATGCTACATTTCCACCACAATGCAATGGACCCACAGTTCAGTTTGGCAATACCTGATTTCACCCTCATTCCCCATCAATGAAAAGTAGTCCTGTTACTGATGACTTTTACAATAATACTAATAACATAATAAAACTGTTATCTGAGGGAAGAAAAGTAATATGCTGGTGCAAATTCTCAGTCATCTGAGTGATTGTAATCCTTAAACGCTTGAATAGAAGTTGACTTGACTTCTTTTCCTGGTCATTGAAGATCAGACAGAGAGCAAGAAGGAGGGGCTGATGAAGAAAACAGTGTGGGAATGTTTATCTCTCTGTGCCAGATAGAGACCTTAAGGGACTATTGATGGCAGTATTGATATTTTTGTGTAAACTCTCAAATTGCGGTTGTTTTGAGGGTCAGTGCTGGCACTTATGAAGATGATTAATTGTTAATCAATGTTATTGATTTAGGGCTGAGTGCTATGAGACAGGTGCTTGATGGCAAACAGTGATTCACACAATCTGGGATGCTTCCTTCTCACACTGCTCGTCTTTACTGTTATTGTTGCTGCTGTTTTTTTTACAATCTGAGCTCAGTCACTCAAACATGCAGTACACAGAGGCGACCAGACTTAAACAAATGCTTGTTCTCAGACGTTTCCACAGATGCCCCTCGTAAATGAGCTAATTATCTTTGGACAGCAGAACAGAGCGAGAGCATTTGTAATCTCTGCCATGCAGCCTGTTTCATAGAAATGATAGAATTTTCATTAGCTCCTGATTCCCAGAGGGATTGTCCATATTGTTGCTTCGTCACCAGATCCAGTCTGTTCTGTTTTAAAGCAGAAGCAGACTTAGAAGGAAATTTGCGTTGTTTTTTTTTTTTTTTTCTGATTTCACAAATGACACAGTGGTACTCACAACATAACTCAGACGTGAAATATGAGAAAAGGGCTGATTAATTGAAAGTTAGGATGTGATATTCAGCCTGGAGCTATTAAAAGTATTTGTTGCTTAAGCCAAATCCTGGAGTACATGCTCAAATCTCTTTCCTCCCACCTTCATCTTGATTTTGCACAAAAACTGTAAACCATGAAGCATGTGAAGCCCACAGGATTGCTGTGGGATATGGGCCAAATTTCTTGAACACTTCTCAGTGAATCTATCATGAACTTTTAAAAAGAATATTGTGATGGAATCTTATTGAAAAGTTGATCTGGTCTCAGTTGGGAAAATTATTTTGTTTTTGTTCACTCTTCAGCTTATGTTTTAACACTTTAACCCAGCAGTGTAAATGATTGCAATTTTTGTTTTCTAGAAACCAGAGATAATCTTAACATTTCTCATTTAAATAAACGTACTTGGTAACTGCACCTTCACTAAAGAAGTCCAGTAACATCAATCACCAATGCTTTCAGAAACATGTAAGGTTCAAAACAATGTACTGGATCAAAGCAGGTGCTTCACATCTAAATATGCTTTTGAACTCTTTACAGCACTTCACTGGGATAAAATACAAAATGAGGGTCGTATCTGTATTTGATATTTTTTACCATCTGTGTTTCATGTGTTCAGAATGTGTCATCAAAGCACCTCCTGCTCAAATTGTGCTAAAACTTGCAAAGCACATGCCTCCAGTACTTACCCGTGCCATGAAATTAGACTGATGCTCTGTATAAATAGGTCAATGCCGTCATAGCAGAGTAGTTTGGCCCACCTCTCCCACTCCCCACTTATGAGTGGAAGTCTGTGAAACAACATACTTATGTTCAAATTTATATTAATTGATACTCCACACGACTCTATAATAAGAGTTTATACTACATCTTGTCAACTATCTCTTACATCAGTTTTGCTTATATTGTGTTTTGGACTTGTGCTTTTGATAGTTAAGATC
>JBAMYA010063487.1:0-54800 GCA_037176975.1 Arrhamphus sclerolepis | reverse complement strand
TTATTATCTTTTTTTTTTTATTTTGTTCTTTTCATAATTGACTATGCAATACTGAGAGTGGGGGCTTGTTGTTCATATAGGCTATATACATTTTAATGCCAAAGAGGATTGCTAGAAACTTTAAATTCATACACAGTTTGGCCTTTTTCTTCCCTGTATACATCAGAATCTGCCTAATAACTTGCTCTCTCTCTTCACAACTGTCCTGCAGTTTGGCAGTGGAAAAATCCAGCAGGCTTTGGCAGAGCATAAAGGGCAATTAGCAGCATCATGAAATAAACCAGAACAGTCTCCTGTTTGACAAGGCAGGGATCAAGTGTTTTCTACCTACTGGTGGCTCCACACAAATGCTTGGAGAATGTGCTTCTTGTACTTCAGTCTACGATGCGTACAACACATGCAAGTACAACACATATTTTGTGTTTGTTCCCTTCTTGCGTATGTTTGCCTTACCATGTAGTGTATTACAGCTGGATTGCCTCCAGGCAACACAGAAATGTGGTCATAAAGTGAGCTCAGGACACCTCCTTGACTTGTTTGGATTGTTCGGTAGCAGGGCGAGTCAAATTAGATTTTTGTATTTGAGGTGTCCCCTAATGCCCTCTGGCATGATTGGATAATATAATTCACAATGAAGCGAGAGAAGCAATAGAAGCCTCAAATAGCCAGCATGAAGCATGCATTAAAGTAGCTGGGCCTTTCCTCTTTGACAGTGCTTTGTCTGCCGCCCTGAGAAGGTGTCTGGGTGATAATCTAATCCTAATCTAATTAGATCTAATCGGGCCAGATGTAATGTGATCCATTAACACACAGTGATGGGATTTGTTAGAAAGGTGACATGTGATTTTTGAGTTGCACATGCCAGTGGCACAACTCTTTAAAATGAGAACTCACTAATGACACTATCATTTAGTAGCCCTTGTAGTCAAAATAAGCCCTTCTTTTGCACTGATTTGATGTAAATTAAGAATGCGAAATGAATGACACAGGGGAAATCAGCTTGCCAAACTTCATGCAGACTAACAGCGGGGCAATCAAGAATATTTAACCTCCTGTGCTTCCTTGGAGCTGTACCATGGGTGCACACACAAACATGCATTTATGGCAATTAGGTGCAAATATGCACATGCAGAGAATGGCTTCTGAATATGGAAGTGCATGGGTGCACTGATACATTCACAAAAGCAGCCTGTTGCCAAGGCTGGCCTATCAGCTGGTGAGATACCATATGCTGCAATGTTGGCAGCACCGTAAGTGTTCAGTCAGTGGACTGTAAACCTGTCAAAACCACATACAACCACAGACTTACACATACACTTGACTTTTTTTTCTGTCACTTTAAAAATGAGCTCTTATTTATTTATTTATTTTTATTTATTTTTATTTATTTGTTTATTCATTCATTCATTTATTTCATTTATTTATTCACTCCAAAGTGATCTTGGATCCTGTTTTGACAGAGTTCAAATTGGCTATATTCTGCAACTTATCACGTTACACAGTTGTGTAAAGTTAGTGACAAGTATGAATTACATAAATGGTGAATGAATGAATGAATAAATAAATGTATGTGTGGATGAATGAATGAAATATCTAAACACAGCCTTGAAGTTTTCCTTCCACCAGGTTTGCCTCTGTTTTTGAGTATTCATGTACAGTATGGTGTAACATGAAGGAACATCTTAAAACTGATTAAAAATATATTAGATAAAGTACAAGATTGTCACAAGACTTTGCTTAAGTTTCTCTTGACTGAGCTTGTACAACTGGATGGGCTCATCTGCTCTCCTCAGTAGAATATGGATGCATCCTACAAAGGTATAAAACTGCATAGGAACGCTCTGAGCTAACAAACATGTGATTTACAACTCCAAGAATACCACTGGGTTCCCAAATGGCATCTGCAAGTTAGGTTTTGCTCCCCTTAGTGTTATGGTTGAGGTTAAGTTCATGCAGAGAAGCTAGCAGCTCATATATGGATTGGAATCTCTGCATGTGTGCAACACATAGTGTAATGTTAGTGCATTAGATGGAAACTGCTTCATTTCACAGCTTGTTCTAACACAACCTGACTGTGCAAAAGCAGCATGTGTGTGATTCAAAGGGTATAGATTTAACGCCTTTTGTCTAATTTGTGCCTCCTTATTGCCTCTCTACTCAATCCTCCTCACGTGGCCAGAAAATGGATCTCAGGAAAATATTATGGAGTATGTTTTACATACAGTGGAGGACAGAGGAGGTTGGTTGATCACACCAACGTATTCTTTACATGCATCTCATTTGGAATTAGCACAAATGTCTTATGGAGACTGCACAAATAAACGTGCTGTTGTTTGAACGGTTCTGCTTATAACCCCAAAGTTATGTCCCTTTTAATGAAGTACCTGATATTAAGCTGCAGCTGTATGTCATTCAAAGAAATACTAAGTGTCATATTATATTGAACTGACAAATGTGTCTGATTTATAACTGTTATCTAAGGGCTGGCAAGAAATTGAAGCTATTTTTAAAATCCTGGAGTAAAAGTAGTCTGTCTGTCCTCTGCATTTAGCTCAATTCATCCATTGTGCGCAGTGTGTTTGGAGTGTATAAGAAGAAAAAGAAAAAAAAAGAAGAAATAATTATATTAGAATTAGTATTTGTGTTTCCCTCTATTAGAAGACAAACATGGAAAAATAAAACAAAAACAGCTGGGATAAACTCAAGATCCCTTCAACCCTGAACAGGATGAAGAAGGCATTAGAAAGGGTTGTGTGGAAAAATAAAAACTGCACTGGTAATTATGGCATTGATTCCAAACCACATGACTTAAATACTTTGTTAGTGTGTATTGATGTTTGGGCAAGATAGAGGAGTTTTATTATAGGCTAAAGCATCATGAATTTGTGATTATTTTAGACTAAGTTTTTGATGTTCTGCATATTAACAAGACAAAATGCTTTCAGTTTTTCAATGTACATCTTTGATTTTTTGACAGCTGTAAAAATGCTTAGGAAGAAATTGTACAGTTCTACAGTTTAATATTTAAATTGAATTCATGCCCACCGACCAAAGTCTCTGAGACATTGGTTCTTTAAAAGCTTGATATATGACCTCAGGTGGTCAGTTACGATAGCCGGAGCTATATTTACAAAGTATCTAAAGTTTTACTTGAAGCATCTGCAGGACAGACAGAACACTACATCGTCCATCTCAGCAATACAACTACAGCTAGCAATAGCACATGCTTGTTATAGGAACTTTTGCTTGTTAATTGTTCAGATCGTGCACCCGAACGTCAGACACATTTTTAGGTCTCAATTCAGGGAGGACCCTTGAGTCCTCTCAGAAGCCTTCACCAGAGGGCACAATTGTTACGCAACATAACACCCTTAACCACATGTACAATATACAATATGTTTTCTTACTCACACATGTATGCTGTATTGTTAACCATGCACACTGTATATTTATAAGAAAAAGAAGGAAATAACAAGTGATCTGCTATGTTTAAATGTTGTGTTATGTAGGTACTTGAGCTTTGGCCTTTGGCCTGTGTGTACTTATCTATCTGCACGTCCTCCGTGCGACTTAGACGTGCAAAACTAATAACCCTATTGGAAAAAACAAAACAAACTACAGACCGTGTTGAAGTTGTTGACATTTGAGGGGAGCAATCATTGAGTCAGGGTGTTGCAAAGCCCTGCTTCTCCTTTGCATTCTTAGAAACACAGCAAAGCTTTATGAGACTGTTTCAGCAATGTTGGGTGTTTTCACAAATGTAACATGAGTTGTACAGACAACCTATTTGCAAGGTCTTGCAGTCTTTCTTCCTGTGAGGTTTGAGCTCAGCATCAGCTCAGGAAGCCACACAAACTCCCCAACTATAAACTCTCTGTGATCATAAGATACGCTTGGCACAACTTTCTCTCTCTGTAATGGACACTCCCTCAGGACATTGTGTATCTGTGAAATGTATGTTCTGCATTTTCAGCATAGCTTGTCTGTCATTTGTTGTATCTTTCGCAAGTATGTTTGCACATGTTACAGTGCACTTATGCATACACATATGTATGCATATGTATATGCATGAACTTTATGTAACATGAGCACATGTCCATGCCTTTGAACACATCACGCCTCTGCATTTGAGGACTATACAGTACATATATTGTGTTTATCTGTAAAAGGATACCCTAGGCTGTGTACTGTTTTCAAAAGCTTGAGGCACACCCCAGTGGGTCTTTGTTTTGATCTACATGGATTAAACTGTCTGTCAACGGATGTGCATGCATGTGGTTAAAAGATGTGGTTTTATTCTTTTGTGCTTCCATTCAGGCATGTGAATGATTGTGTGTTTGTGGGTAACTAATCTCACAGGAAAAGGTGATTGTCCATTAGTTCTATAATTCCAGTTAACACCTCATTATAAGATATACACAGGCATAACCTGTGAAACATTTGACAGAAAAGCTAGAGCAGAGACCCAGTTGTGGGAAAGAAAGGGAACAAGATGTAAACCATTTATATGATCCCTCCTATATTGTCAAAGAAATAGTTTTTCATATAGTAGTTAATTTGTTTGGCTTTTTGAAGTGGGGTTGTGTATAGTACCACAGCTGCTAGACTTCGACTCCAAAAAGATATCTTGGTTTTTATTTTAAGAATTGAAAATGAAGACTTTTCATCTTTCACTTTTTTCTTTTTTACCAAATCAAACATGATTTAGACGGACATCACAGTTGTATTGTACACATGCTCCTCTCAATAGCTGGGCCAGAGCAGTAAAAGCTGTGGTTACAGATGTCATATAAAACTCTAGAAATGCCACGGGACCGCAATCAGTTCACACCTAATGCTGAAAACAAGTGTTGGTAACTCAAGTAAACAAACAATGCAACTGTGACACTAACAGTTACAGCATACACATTGCACATGCAACACAGACACGTGCAAGTTAAGCACATTAGCTACATGGACACAGATCTCTCTCACACATATGCAGTGCATGTTCCTTACGATGTGTATAGTTGTGTGTACGGTGTGTATTGCAGCAATATATCTGATTGTATTTCCTCTGCAGCAGCTGATACTGAAGCTGCTGTGACAGCCTACACCTGTCACTGTGCATCACAAGTACACACACGCACACACACGCACCCACCCACACACACACACACACAGACACCAAAGATCCACTCTTAAGCAAACATGCAAGTTGTTTCTCAGTAACTTGGATGACTAAAGAGGCACAGAAAGTCTCCGTCTCATGGGCTTAGTCAGAAATGCACGAGGTGCAACGTGGATCCATTTCCTGCTGTCAGTTTTTTCCAGACTTTTTTTTTATTGGCCTTATGAGGAGCTGTAGTTATCTATGTGGCTCTGCTTGGTCAGCAATATCTCAAAAAGCTTTTCTTGTTCTTTTATTACCCATTTTTGGCCACTTGACAAACCCCTACTTACATTACGGCTATTCAATGTGTTCTAATGTGAAGCTGAAAAAATTGCACTGCAGCATTTGACTCTGCAAAAAGAAAAGAAAAACTTCATTAGCATTCATCACAACATTGTCTGTGTCTGCTCAGTTTCTGGCACAAGGAAACAAAACACATTTTAATGACAAAATTGTACAAAGCTGGGCTTAAATTAGGTCAGCTGGCTGAACTTGTCTTTTTCAGGATGCTAGCAAGAAGTAGGGAAGTAGATACTGTATAGTATTGATTTTAACGTGAGTTGTCTGCTTCTTCTCTCTATTACAGATCATCCTGTGTGCTCTCACACTGACACACACACATAAGCACATGCATACACAAAGCAACAAAGTACAATCTATGGAACATGTTTCAACAGCACAATTTTAATCTTATTCTTCTACTTAGAAACATGCATGACATCTTATAGGAATAAAAAATTAATAGCAATGAGATGACATGAATTTGACTCTGATGGAGGTAGAAAATTGAATTCTTTCCCCTTTAAAGCTTTTGAAACTAACTAAAACAAGTTTCAGCTTCATCTCAGTATAAAGGTCCTAATGTAGATGCACTAGTGTAATTTAAGGTTACTTGTGATTTCTCTTGTGGGTGGACTCGCATGCCAGTCCTACTTACCAGTTACTTTTAAGAAAGTAGTTTTTCTTCGTTCCCCAGCACTAGCTACTATATTAAATCCGTCTGGATTGCACAAGTAGAAGTAAACGTAGTAGAAGTAGTACTTAAAGTAGTAAAAGGAAAAATATGAATCAACAAATGTGTGCACTTTCAGATTTTACTGAAAGTGAAAGACTCTCAATACTTTGTTCAAAAACAAACAGAAAAAAAACAACACTGACAAAATACAATAAGATTAAGGCCAAAAAAAGCATCTGATCTGAGGTAAGCGTTAAAGATACATGAGGCCAACACTACCCCATTTTGAAGTTTAATACAGATGACATAAATATCTCCCATTTCAACCAAGTCTCTGTTCAGAGCAATATATTAAGAAAGCACATAAAATATGTGTAAACTGATTGCGAAGTTATTACAGTAAGTATAACAGTGAGCATGTAAACAACAGATCCAACTGCATAAAATGACCCCTCTGGCTTGCTCTGACTAGAGCCAAAGCTGATGGAATAAAAAGGAAGGTGTGGGTTCAGTGTGGTTTTTTTAGAGAGAAAGGGAAAAAAACAGCAGTTCCAGCCAGCATGTGATGAAAGAACACAAATAGAGGGACAGAAAGAACATTTCTAGTCGTCACTAATGTGGGTCTCAGATATTTATCGTATACGGAAGGGATTAACAAAGGCCAGACTTGTCCTGATAAACCTGTCATGAGTCAGGTTCAGGGGAAACCTCATCGCTCCCACCACCACATCATTTCAAGCAAGACTATAAGGTCATAAGGCCTTACAGAGTAGTTTTCCTGTTGTTGTAGACTTTGTCTGGATGCTTTGTCTTTTATTGCCAACAGAAAAAGATATTTGCGATGCAAAAATGTTGCTAAATTCCTTTTTGGGCTTCCTACAACCTGGCTAATGCGACTTTTTGGGTTAGAAAGGTAAAAGTTTTGGTTACTTTATGGTATTTTCATTTTCATATTATATTGTTTACCTTGTTTACACTCAGCAATATTTGGCACATGTTAGAAAGCCAGTCAATGTCAGAAAGTTTTCATTTTCCTTGGTTTACGAATAACAAGATACAATTTTACAACCTCAGTTATAAATCTCTCAGCCCAAGCTATTACACATTTTATGAGAAGCTATAGGCTTGCTTTTGTGATTTGCTTGATTATTATGAGAAATTCAAAAGAAAAATAGAAACATTAGTAAAGAGGAAGAGTGATCATGAGCCAAACCACAGTAAAACTGACAAACAATATTACCTTACAAAACAGTCTCACAAATACTGAAATGTTGGATACATCTCAACAAACTTGGGCTGTAAGCTTAAACAAACTGCTGGTTACTGCACAGACATGCATTAACAATGTAACGTTGAAGATCCTCATTGGTCAAGCGATTGAGGCAAGATTTTCCTTGCAGCTCCAACTAGCAGAGCTGCTAGTCTGCCAACCAGTCAGGGAACCTGGAGCTACGTCTAAAACTTGTTCAGAGTAAGAAGTTGGTGGAGCCAGAGTTGGTGAGTTCTCTTGAACAGAGCTCTCCATACTCTCTTTCCAACCTGATGTCTGTTGGACGTCCTGCCCCATCACAGCATCCAGGTCTGAAGTCCCATTTTGCCTATGTGGGGTTTTGGGGAAATGTTCTCTCTTGTTGCACCACCCCCATGCTCGCCTCCCTCCCCAGCTTCCTCCTTTGCCCCTCAAATGAAGTATTTCCTGGAAGGCATGCCTGAAATCGGGGCTGCGGCAGTAAATGAGCGGGTTGAATGCTGAGTTGGAATATCCTAACCAATTGAGGAGTCTAAATGGCAGCTTGATATTCCCAAGGTTGAGGAAAGTTATGAGAATATTGAGGATGAAGAAAGGAAGCCAACACAAGGTAAAAGTTCCCATGATGATCCCTAAAGTTTTCACAGCTTTGTGCTCCTTAAGAGAGAACTTCAGACGCTTTGTGGCAGAATACTTTCCTTCCCCTTTTTCGGTCCTTCCACTGTTATCTTCCCCCTTCTCTTCTTTATCAGTGTCCATATATCCTGGTTGCTGCGTGTTTGGTCTGTCCTCTCCTGCTGGTTCTTCTACCTCAGTCCCTGCCCTGTGTTTATTCAGTACAGGGCTATCATTAGGATATGTTACCTGTGCAGAGTAATGAAGATTATAAATGTGCTTCTCTGTCCCCCTGATCTTCTCAAGCTGTTTCCGAGCCTCCTGGAAAACTCGGCTGTAGAGGAAGATCATCACCACCAGCGGCAGGTAGAAGGACACTATTGAGGAAGACACTGCGTAAGCGGAGTTGGTGTTGAATTCACAGCAGTCCTCGGCAGCCAAGCAGATTCTAGCTTTTTCATCCTGCGACACCCAAACCTTCAGATAGATTGGCAGGAAGGAGATGAGGGAGGCCACTACCCAAACCGCAAGCACCGCTGCAAAGGCTCGGCCTCTGGTCCACATCAGGAATCAAGACAGAACAGAGAGGAGAAGAATATAAGTGAGCGCATAGATGCACATAACTGATAGCTGTGCAGCAACCGACTAATTCAGTTCAATCTAATTCAGTATTACTTGCTTCTAGGAACCACGCTATATAAGATAAAGCTTTCTGAAGTTGCAATTTTACACATCCCAAAACCTCTCTGGAAGTATGCACATGCCTGTAGCTAACAAAGAGAATGTGCAGTAATAGTAGCACTGTGGTGTTTTTTTTTGTTTTTGCTTTTTTTGAGTCTTTGTTCTGCCTTGAACACCAAATATCTGGAAGTGGTTAAGTTTATGCTCCAAATCTATAGATTTACTTAGATAAGTTTGGGAAAAACAAAACAAAACAAAACATGGATTTTGTGTCCAATGAATCAACTTACTTATGTATTTATTCATTCAAAGGCTCCATTGCTTCTTTTTCTTTTTCAAGAAACAGCACTAATCAAGGCATTTAATGGGAACTCTAAACTCAACTAAGACATTATGTCTTTATAAGTCTTATGAATCAGATTGAGAAAATGTGTGCAAATGAGCTTTCTAGCTTGTAGTGTAAATATCCTATGAGCGTTCAAAAAGTATATAAATGCTGTCCATTTATCATTATCATTAAGTCTTACAGGATCCAGAAAGATCATTTGCAGATTTTGGAGTTTGCTGCCAGCAGCCTCAAGCCTCCAGTCTCAAGCAAAGATGACTCCTGGCCAAGTGATCTCACTTTTTTGTAACTCTACACTTTCAGATTCTTTTCATTTTTAAGCAGCATTCACCCACAACTGTGTCAAGTGACTTTGAACAGTGAACTGTAAAATCACAACAACATGATACGGTTTTATCAAATCTGCTGAAAAGCTCCTCAAGATCTGTCAGCAGTTTTTAATCTTCCAAACAGTACAGCTTCTCTTTAAGAAAAAAAAAAAAATCAGGAAACGTGAAACCTTCAGAACATTGAGAGGAAAATAGATTGATGTTAATTCAGAGGCATTAAAGAGTCACCTCTGCAGGGGATATATAGCTAATCATTACCATGGCACTACTTAACCCATCACATCCTGATGCAACAAGAGTGTGTTTGCATGTATATGTAGAGTGTGCCTCAGGTTTTAATGGGTTAATGGGTTCACATTTTCCAGCAAGTGGAACCTCTGGATAGAATTCATGAAAGTGACGAGATACAAGGATTTATTCAATTTATTCAATGCTACATGCTTAAAAGTCTGAAAATGTGGTGCACCAGTGGCATTTTTCCTTGGCTTACTGTTGTCTTCATCTGACAAATTTAAGCCATTTTATTTTATTTTTTTATTGCTGAACAGCTCTTATACCTGGTGAGCAGCGTTGGGTAGCGGAGTGGCGAGGTGATGGCGAGGTAGCGGTCCAGAGCAATCACACACAAGGTTTCAATACTGGCTGTCACACACAGCACATCGGTTGCTGTCCAGAAGTCACACATGAAGTTTCCAAACTTCCAGATTCCCAGCAGGATGCTGCTGGAGCCAAAGGGGACCACAATTACACCCATAATGAGGTCAGCAACTGCCAGAGAGGCAATGAAGAGGTTGGTGACCGTTTGGAGCCGTTGGAATCTCAGGATCGCTGTGATCACCATTATATTACCTGCAAAGAGTACATTCATGCTGCACTTAAACTGTAAATTAAATCAGGTTTGATTTTCTGTTAATCCCTCCACTGGATACATCTGGTAGCCTTGATACTTACCAAAAACTATGGCCAGTACCAGAATAGCCATGGCAACACCGAGCAGCACAAGCTCTGCATCACTAAACTCTGGTGATGGATTAGAGTCCTGAGTGAAGTTGCTGCTCTGTGATTGGTTGACCTCAGGAACAGAACTCACATTTGCCATGATCTGCTGTCAAAACAGAACAGAACAATACAACGTTGGTCATTCTTTGTGCTACCAAGTAATTCAAATGTTCGGTCTGGATTAATAGAGGCACTCTGTGTAAATAATCACATTTAATTGCAAATGAACAGCAATTTTTATTTTTTTATTTTTACTGAACCATTTAAAGATCCTTTAAAAAATATCATATTCAGAAAATATTTAATACAAACTGTTGCTCTTGTGCACCTGTTGACCCTTCACCTTTAAGAAGGGATGTGTGTGAGCTTTTGTGGCTCTAAGCTGTTGTGGAAAGTTGGATGCAGGTGAGAGATGAGTTTAGGTGGAGGTGACTGCATTATTCAAAGTCAGATGTTTGTGTCCAGATGGGCTCAGGTTTCAGAATAATTAAGATCAAAGTTTTGTTTAGTGTTTAGTTTCTTAAAGCATGATTAAAAACATGCTTGAAACAAAGTTACAATATTGTCTCTCTGTCCACAGTTATGATGCAAGATGATGATAGTAACAAGGTATCAAATATGAGCTAAAGTAAAGGCTATGAGGAGGTGTAGTCCCTTCATATGTCATTACAGATTACATTTGAGTAATTTTGCAACTGAAACACCAACTCTGATTTGCCAGAGGGTAATGAGTTGTTGTTTTTGACTATGTAGTCCTGTTGGTGTCGCATGCAACAGTTACAACTCAATAAAAACTGGCTCTATGAGCAGCAGCAGAGCCACCTCCATTTATACACTTTCCAGCCACAAGGGCAGCTTTCCAAGAAATCCGTGGCTTATATTTTCATTTTACGCTGCATGTAGGACTTCACTGTGTTTGATCCAAAGTTTTCAGTGGAAGCCGTTGCGTTTGACGAGACAAGCCCAAGCACCCTGGCTCTTATTCTTAATCTCTCCGTGTCCACCAGGAAAGACTCGCCAGACCGTCACTCACTTCTTGAATGGGATTTTTAACAAATAAATACCTTAATGAATCCTCCTCACTTGATTACTTTGATTGGGTCCATTACATTTTCTCTTAAATATCTTTATAATACAGATTAGATGATATCTGCCATATTTCCAGGAAGTGAAGTATTTGATAATGCCTGGTTAAAGTTTGTTGTGACATTTTGTTCACACATTTGATTTTAAATGTTCTGTAAATGTGTGTTTGCCTCATTGTAAACTTCAAAATGTATTAGATAAAAAAAGGGGCATGTAAAGTGTACTGAAGTGGAAATTAATGAAAGAAAATATAATTTTAAACTTTCAAACTGCCCTCAGATCCGACCAGGGTGTACGCCCTCCTCTTACCCAATGGCAGCTGAGATAGATTCTAGACCCCCTTTGACCCTGATTGAAGCACGTAAAGAAAAGTGACTGAAAGAATGACGTTTATGTTTTAAAGGTTTCTGTACAACTAACTTAATATGTGACTCAGAAGCGGTAGTGCTTGTTTGTATTTACAAGTAAAAGGTCAGTTGCAGCAAAATAGGAAATTGATAATGATGTTAAAAAAAGGCACGGTGACTCTTTAAACAAGTGTGGTTGGAATGTGGTTATGTTCTTATTTATGCACAGATACACTTCTTGTACATTAACAGATTAGTCTTTCTGGCAAAGATGGACAGAAGCAATGCTGAAATAGGAAACAAGTGAACTGGTATTATCTGGAAAAAAAAGAAGAAAAAGCTTCTTCTGGGTTCTACAGGTCAGTGGGTGAGAGCCTCCTATCTAGAACCAAACAGATGTGACTGTTCACGGAGGGAGTGAAATGTTCCTTGGTTAACATGAGTTCACCAGGTTCAGCTGTGTGCATGTCTTTGCATTTTCCTCCCCAGTGATAACCTGTCCACTGGCAACATTTTGTCCAGATATGGTGCTGTGTAGGTGAACGTTTTTCACATCTCATATATCTTTTACTTAAGTGTATTTGTTTTATTTTTAGTTTATGGGGACAATAACTGCATAGAAAATAACTGCAAAGGAAGCAGGGAGTAAAAGCTCCCTATCAAACCCTTACCCTTACCCACCCAAGACGCCAAAATAGTACCTTAACATGCAGCATAGAACAGAGTGTACACTTTGCTTTTCCACTCTGACTTAGTCATTCCTCTCCAGGACACAGCATTTGAACCAGTTGATGCTGGTGTAGAGCTGCAAAATATATTACTACAGAAGCATATGCATTATGCTGTAAAGTGCAGAGGTGCAAGCAGATCATTTTAAATAAATCTAGTATTATGCAGCTTCTTATTCCTGCAATTGTCTTTAAGCATGAATGTCTGATATCATGATGTCATTTGTTTATGAATGGTCATGTATGCATAGAAAGACATTTACTGTTATTTATAAATTGTTTGGCTGGCCGAGCATAATGGTTCTTTCACAGAGGTGGCCTAAATGACAGCTGACACATGGTGATCCTTGTTTGCTATTTTGACTGTACTTGTCAGCCGTCGGGGGATGGTTAGTCAGTTAGACAGCAAGTCTACACGAGGCTGATAATTACTTTCTGAACTGCTCGCATCCTGGAATATTTATTTTACTAATATGAATCTGCATGTAGGGCTTGTGTTTTTAGTGCACATCTTGAAGCCGTCACGATAATTGGATTTTCTGTGTGCTTGCACACTTGGATTTATATGTAAGTTGGCTTTATTCCAATACTATCTAAGCACTCGCAACACATTTTAATAGCAGCATTAAAGAGGTGCATTGATTCACTCATGTTTACCCAGCTCTCCAGCAGTCAATGAGTAAAGTGTTGAATTTTGGGATGACTTTCAAAAGCCTAACTGAAAGCAGGGTGGACCATGACAGGTTTGCTGTTTTATGACAATCATCTTACAAGTGGAATAAATTGGTCTTCTAAAAAAAAGTGTCACGGTGCTATGGAACAGCTGTTGTAGGGCGCCAGGTACTTATTATGATTGCGAGTTGTGTCAATTATTCTGTCTGCAGCACTCAACAGCATATTTTTGTGAGAATTTCATCATTTGGAACAAGTACGTACTTTGCCACATTTACATTTAGAAGATATTATGCGTTGCAGAAATTATGGATCGGCTGGAAAGTTGGCTTCAGGCTCATTTTTTAAAATCAATATTTAATTACCAATGCTCATGCGGCTTAGTTGTAAAGAATGAAGTACTGCACAAATAATCCTGCACCGCATACAGTATCATACATCGTTTTGACAGTGGAAAAATGTCGTTCCAATTATTTATTTCTTTAGCAATGGCCAGTGTTTATGAGGACATAAAGTCTGAAGCTGACGCTGTCATTCTTTACATTGATGACCCTTGTACTGTTATCAGGGTTTGCGGCTGTTCATTGTTCCACCAGTCAGATCTTGGTTAATCTCAGCAGTTAGAGTCATTCATACGGCTTGCAACACGAATTCTGATAATTTCATTGACTGTGCTGTTTAAACAGCCGCAGAAAGAAACCTGATCACCTCTCTGAGGCCAATAATCATACACAAAAAAAAAAAGTAAAAACCACAATATTTAGGTAGAGTTGACTCACTGATGGGAGATACGTTGAACATTTCATGCACAGAAATGGGAACAATCATACGTGCACAAATGCAAAACAGACACAAGTGTGTGGAAACACATAAGCTTTTTCAGAGCTTAATAAAATAAACTGATGGCAGCGGATCAGACAGTGAAAAACACAACACACACAACATTTTACTGTCCAAATAACATTAACCATGTATGAAAAAGAGGAAACAAAGCTTGCAGTCTGGATTCATGAGAAAATTATGACAACTGAAAAATCAGGTTATTGTTGGTGGTGTGAGAATAAAGGGAAGCGAACGTGAAACTCGGCTCTTTCTTTGAACCTTGAGACATGTCTCTTCTCTTAGAATATTGTGTTATGTTAATATGTGTTAATATGTGTGTTCAATCGTTTTAACACTAAAATGTACAATGATTATATCATATGTCAGAGCAGCTTCAAATATGTAAAGGCTTCAGTTTGGTTTATGTTATCTTTATAAAACAATGGTGGCAAAATTTCTAATTGCACTTTTGTCAATTTATTGAAGCACTTAAGTCCTCTTTGAAGCGACACTTAAAATACATTAAAAGGCTTCTGTCATCATGAGAGGAGGTTGTTTTTTATGTATGTTTGAATGCACCCTTGAGAGCACAGTGACTACGTAAAGAATATAGACACAAACCAGACTTGAAGTGTCAGTTTTCTTACCTCCAGGCTCTGTTTTCTGCTTCAGTCCAGTGATTTCATTTTCCAGACGATCTTAAATCCACAACATCACTGAAATGTGTTTGTCAGCAGCTTTTTCTCCACTTTTTGCTGAGGCATAAATGTCTGGTTTCATGTGTGGCATGTGCACGCATGCACACGCACACGCACACACACACAATGTATCGCTCTTCCTCTTTGTTCTCACTCATGCGTGGACACTCTCTTTCAGCCCTCAGCCATACTTTGAAGCAGCTGAGCCCGTTACCCTTTTTATAAGCAAGCCCTGATGACATCACAGCAGGACAGTAGCCTATCAGAGCACAAGGAACAGCTTTTTTGTGTGTATTACATGTCTGCATTATTCTGACAGCTGGACAGAAGCCAGTGGTTTTTGGAAACACGTTTTTGATCTCATTAATTTGTGTTAGCTTCTTGTGAACACCAGCCCAATTCACTGTCACATCTAGCAGCTGCAAAATAAAACCACAAACTTCCCTTTCTGTCTGCTGGAGCTGTTATCTAG
This sequence comes from Arrhamphus sclerolepis, assembly GCA_037176975.1. Classification (NCBI taxonomy): domain Eukaryota; kingdom Metazoa; phylum Chordata; class Actinopteri; order Beloniformes; family Hemiramphidae; genus Arrhamphus; species Arrhamphus sclerolepis. The sequence goes on along the minus strand of JBAMYA010063487.1, from coordinate 39,649 downwards.
ACAGCTTTAAAATTAACATTCAACTTGTTATACTGCATTCTTTATTCAGTACAGTAGGCATGCCTTTTCTTCATGTGATAATTAAAGTAGTTTAAAATCTTACCGCATCTATTAAAGATGACTACTTTGCATTGTATGAATAGTCATATCTATTCCTCAACCTAGTTGTGTTTAAATGAGCTTAATTAACTGCTTTTGTTTAAACTACAGCCCAGTTTTAAATGTATTTTTTTGAAGTTACATTAAAGATGCATAATCAACGTGTGATCATCACTGATCTGCTGGAGTATAGATAGAAAAAAAACATTCAACAATATCTCTTTTCTTTTTCGGATAGTAATCACTTGTATGCAAAAGCCTGTATTTATTATCATAATAATAAATGTCTTATAATCATTAAAAGTTACAATTCCTATAACTGTTATCAAGCTCTTTTGAATGTCTGGAAATTTGGACCCATCGTCATCTGTAGATTCTTGGTGCAGGAAGGTTTCCTTGCCATCATTGTGGAGTTTAGCTCCCTCCACAGCCTCTAGACGGGATTCACATCTACAGAGAGGGTACTAGAAAGCAGCTCTGCAGGTGAACCTGTTCATTTATATGTCTTTTGTCGGTGCAGAATTGATTCTGAATTCTCCTTTTGGAGCAACATGAAGCATCTACTTCAGAACAAATTTCTGCACACGCACCCACACAGAGCCCAGCTGACAGGACAGGCAACTGCCAAACTGGCTAAAGTTAAGTGCAAACTTAACTTTGCCATTAGATCAAATGAGTAACTTTTTGTTTTTCCCCACTCTTTTCTGCACTAACTTGCAAATAAACTGTTTGATCCTGTTACATGAATGTTGGTTGTTATGTTTTTCAAGAAGACTGTTAGTATTTGACATGCTATGATATAGTGCCTGCTCCATATGGTTGAGTCGATTCCGCTTTAGATGGATAAATTGGTGACCTGTACTGGAGATAATGAATCTTTCATGACATCACTGGTAAATAGCTTGTGCAGTGTGCGGCATTTCTCTGAGAACCAGAGTACCAATTCATTAGCATGGCCTTGGTGTTGATTGTTGAGCCTTCAACAACAGTTGATTTATTTTTTTATTTTTTTGTGTGTGTGTGTGATTGACTGTTGTAAGGTTTTAGAAGGAAAAGTATATATATATAAACAACAGGACACAAACACTACCCATCATCATCTCAGAAACTAATGTCAAGACAGTGCAACTGTTTTCCTTGGTGAAGAAATCCGAAAGAGTAAAAATGAAAACTAGAGACATTGAAAAATGAGAAATTACAGACTTTGGAGGAGCTTGTCAAACATTTATCCATTCAGCAACATTTAATTCCAACAGTTGAGAATCCAGATTAACTTCATGTTGTGCATTGATCAACCAACGTTTTGTTACATTCATATTCAGATTACCAGTAATATTACAAATGTAAAACCCATCGATTTTGTGCTGTAGCACACTCCAGGAACACATGCAGTGCTGTTCAAACAGAATGGTTGGACCATTCTAAAGTTTATGTTAAATCTATGTGGAGTTACATATGATCTGTTGATTATTTCGACAACATGGGAGACAAACAGGACAGACCAGCAAGCACTCAGGGAAAGAGAAGAACGTGTAGAGACAGGAGCTAACGAGACACATGTGAAACAAATCAGAGCAGACAAGACCAGGGGAGACAGACAGACCTTCAAAGTAAAACAGGAAGTAAAGTTAGCGACAAGCTAACAAAACACAGGAAGACAGGACCAGACAACCAAAATCCAGATTGTGACACTGATGGCTTAAATTCCAGGAAGTGCTATTTATATTTAACCAGATTAGTTGTCAATTTGGTAGAAAGCCATTCTCATTCAGCTCTCACTCTCACACACTTTCGATGGGGAGTGTTTCATGATCATGATCATGATGTGTTTGTTGACTCACACTATTGCTTGGAAACAGTCAAGTCAAGTGGCTTTTATTCAGTTTGTCAAGTTGATCTAAGTCCTCTATAAGGGCACACAAAGCTTGATTTATACGTTGAAGCTATCTTTAAGATCAACCAGCTATGGTGTGGCTATCCATTACTGCTTTTACGTTGGCTAAGATCCCACGTTTCTTGTTGCTTTGATAGAATTAACAGACTTTAATTTAACACAGTAAAGAGGGTTTAAGGCAGAGCTCAATAAACTATTTCTGCATGGTTTATGTGATCCAACTGCTAATAAGATTCTTCAGAAAACCATTAGTCAACATAAATGAATAAAAACACAAAAATGTGTAATCGTAACGTCAGTTCAGAAGTGCTTATCTTCTGCCTGGGGTTAGGGTTGGACCAGAGCAACACCCATGACTAGACTTAGGGTTAGATATTAGAGTCTAAATACTGTTCAGACTGTGTGAAAAAAGCTAAAGAACAACAAAATATGCAAGGATCATATTAACAAAAAAAAAAGAAGCAAGAACTTAAAAGTATGAATAGTTGAAACTGCAAATATGAGAACTTATCATTTTAATTGTAAGTTAACTATGAATCACGCACACATGAACAAGATGTCAGCTATCCAACAGCAAATAACCCAAAATAAAACAATGAATTCAGTTATTTTTCATTCCAGCGTTTTTTCTGTTAATTATGTGAAATATGTTTATTTTTGCCCACAAACAAGTTATAACTGTGTGTGTACAGAGGCTATATTTCTGCAGGACATACTCCACCATCCATCTGATGTTTTTTTGTCAGGCTTTGGGCTTTAAGGTGCCAGGGGAAACAGGAAACGTTTAAATGCAGCGAGAGCTTCACACCTCTTTCCTCCTCCTTTAATCAGCTCTTTCCTCTTCATGACGTCTTTTGGGGCATGTTTGTAAAGTGGACCAGAGCAACACCCATGACTGATTAGCTGCATTGTGTGTGTGTGTGCGACTATTTGAACACCATGATTTATCTTCAGAGCCTTCTTAGTTATGTTTTGATCTTGGAACTGATGTGCAGTTTGCATATTTTTCATTGAGGAGCGGACAGTTTGCATGCAAACGCAAGCTGCCACCAACCACACAAGATCCCACAGCCAAAACATTTGAAGGGTTTTATGTCTGGAGAAGAAACCAGAGGTGGTATCACCAAAACACTACCACAACTTTTGGTTATGCTGTATTTTTCAACCATATTTTTGGCCATACCCTCCCTTTTGAAACATTATTCTTACAAATGCAAAGTGTAATTAACTAGTATCACAGGTTAGCATAAGCTTATCATCCTCTTGCATTGTTTTCTTGATATTTTTCTTGATGATATTACACTGGCAGCAAGAATCTGGGAATCATAACTTTTAACAGTTTTGATGGCCAAGTCAAAAACTGTCACGCCCGCTCCTTCCCAGCTACCTCGGTCAGAGTCGCTAGCCTTCTGATCACCGGCCCCAACACTACAACTCCCAGAATCCCTCAGTTCTCATCGTCATGGACTTCACCTGTGCTGTCATCATCTTCATCTGCTTCACCTGGTGCTCCTCTTTGTATATACCCTGCACCGACCCAGCAACATTGTGTTGTATTGTTCCATACAGAATACTAACGCTACTCGTCTTTGTGTGTTACAACACATACCTTTATCCTTAGGATTAAATCCTTCTTGTTTTTGCAAAGTCTGCGCTTGTGTCTGCCTCTGCTTCGAGCCTGACAAAAATGTTATTTGATCTTTTTTCTTTTCCATCTTAAAACAATCCTGAAAATGAGGTGGTTTATATTTTTTAGATTAATGCCTCATAAAAGTTATGCTTGCATATATCGCCTCTCAACTCCTCTGATGCAATGTTTATTTGATGTTGCAGAACTGTCTTCAGCTGAAAAGACTTCACACTTGTTGTGTAGAGACATGCATTTATACTATGAAGCCAGCTGGGGTTTTTTGTGGTTCATTTGTTTTCAGAGATAATCTGTTTGGTAAGATATATCCTTAATGTGCACTGGGACCACTGAGACTATGCTGCACTGTTTCCTACTGTTACATCCTACAACAAGTGGTCTGTTTTCATATCTTGTTTTTCTCATGCCTTGATTTGACAGTTGCTATACAGTTTTATAATAAGAGAAGCATTCATGTAATATTCTAAATGAGAAATCAGGACAGAAATGTTGGCAGTCATTGGTATTGAGAAATGTGTATCATTCAGTATTGAATTCCAATATTTCTGGGCATCTTTTCAAGCATATTCTGTTATTTTAGAAAAGCCAGAAATCTAACTGGAATAGGAACACTGAAATCTGACGTGGAGGTACTGGCTGTCACGTATTCCTCCTTTCACATACTGAGCCTCGTTTGTGTATTTTCGATCTTCACTTCAGCCTTGTTGGGACAGCTGTTCTGACAGATGTGATGATTGAAAGGGTCGAAAAGGTGGCAGAAAAAATGCAGGGTCGCTAACATCGACTAAACTCCTCTGGAAAAAAAAAGCCTTGTAAGGAAATCTTTATAAATAATCACACTACACAGTGGCACACAGTCCTTGGGTGGGGAGCTGAAATTAGTAAATGTTCGTTTGTGTGCTGTCAGGTATGGAGAGGTGAGATGAGAGGTCTACGGATCAGACACGAGGTACATCAGAGATAAACATCCTTTCATCATTGCTGCTGTTAGGAAGAGGAAGGAGCACGACCTTTCTTCCTTGATTTCACTTTCTCTCATTTTCACTCCTCTGTTTCACTATTTCTTGTTTTTCCTGCCCTCTTTCATCGCCTCTCCTTTACTGTTCACATTACTCCTTCTGCCTTCGTTCGCTTCACTCTGAGTTTTCTTTGCTTTAGTTGCTCGGTTTGTGTAACTTTTGTGCTCTGCAGTTCATCTTTCATTTGCCTTAATTTTCTCCAGGGTCAGGTGATCCCGCTGGGGCCATTTGTTATTCCTTTTCACATACCATTGGCAAAATCTTTATCTCCTCACGATGACTACACATATCAAGTGTAGTGGTTGTGTAATAGCCTTATTTTTTTGCCAGAGAGACTTCAGGGGAAAAAAAAAAGATGTAATAATGACATCTAATACAATAACATAGTATATACTAATCACCATCATATTAATTCCCTGTTGAAAATAGGCCCTTGCAGTTCAGAACAGTAGTCATTCTGTTAACTTGGTTGACAGATTAAACATGAGAGATTACATGACAGTCGCAGTTGTTAACTGGCAACAAAGACTGAGATTTCTGTGTTTCAATCCATGTTTTAATAATGCTTAATCCATTTTTAATGCATTTAATGATGTGTTTCATTAGATAATCTGCTCTGGCTGTTCAACATGTACATCCGTCTAAATTACATAGTAATGGCTTGTAAGAATTTGTCTTAAATGCTTAACTGGAAATCCCCTGATGGGATAATTGAAGGTATGTCTGGAGATGCAGTTGCATCTTGCCAAGCTTCTGCATATTTAAGTCACAGAGTTTTGAACCAGTGAACATCAGGAAGTTATAACCAGATAGGTGCTGCGGATACTTAAAGGATCTCTTATTTTAGAATTGTGGAGTTTTTATTTAAAGAATATGCAGAACACCAGTGAAACCTTTACTTTGTGTAAAGCTCTTCCACTCCCTTCCATAGACTGACAGTGAATAAGGTTTTATTGTAAAATCTTCTATCTTTTCATCAGATGAGATGGAGATAACCTGTGGCAACTGACCTTTTTTTTTTTTTTTTTTTGTTAAAGCGCTTTCCTTTTCTGCTTTAGTGCTAAAAGGATCCAGGATTTAAACTTGAGTGTAGAGTTTACACAAGAGTATTCTTCATTTATCACTCCTGAGGTCTGCATGTTCCAACCTTCTCAGTGATGCACAGCAGACAAAAAGACATTTGCAGTGATGTCCTGCTTTTCCTCTGCGCTGCACAAGCTCAGAGAATTCCTGTACGTCCAAACACAGCTGCTTCAGCTTCTTTGGATAAGACCCAAAGCTGTGAAAGACTGATTCCACCCTGATGCGTCAACGATCCAAGAGAGAGAGAGAGAGAAGCTCAAATCTGCCAAGTGATGTGAAGTTCTATAAGTCTCAACTTCTTGTTTTAACTATCTATAACGAGCAGTAAGTCAGAAATTCAGGTTCCCTCAGCTGCATTAATCTTCTCATGTGCTTTTGTGGAGAAGTATTGCTTTGTCATCACATTGTTATCACAGTAGGAAATAACAGACAGCTGTGACACGATGTAAAAGATGCACTACCACAAAGATCTGCAGGTAGGTCTTTGTTTGGGGTGGGGGATCTGCTTTAAATTAGTGTTCTGATCTCTGTGGACATGAGACGTAGTTTGTCTTCTATTTAAAGTAGAAGATGAATATGCTTTAATTTCTTAGCTGCACTTTAATCATCTACATCAATAAATCTAAAGAGTTAGGGAGACCTCTGACCCCTGAATTTTAGATTTATCAATAACATTGTCTGCAAAGCACAGGAATCCTGACACAGGGAGTCTATTTATGACATTTTAATCATAGGAAGCGAAGGCAGATCACTTATTACACTCATGCACATATACCCACACAAAGGCTGTGACCGCGCCTTCACCTTGTTCCATTTCCTGACTAACAAACCTGCAAGCACACACAATGTGTATCAAGACCTTTTTGCTTTCACCTAGAACAAATTTTGTCTTGAAGTGGGAGGGGAGCCCCCTTACTGTAACTATATGTACAGACTTGTTTCCTTAATGCTATAAATACTCGCTAACTTGCAATATCCAACATCATTGTGAAGGAAAACTTGCCATCAGGGTCTTATGAATATATGTCCTCTGTATATCTTTGATCAACAGTGATGCCAACGGCAAAAATGATTTTAAATAGCGAACGACTTATAGTTTGCTTCTAACTATTGCAGAGGTGAAACAGAACTGTGATTCTGACTGCAGATATCCAGGTATCTATCATACACGATACTGAGTGCATCTTGTTAATTTTTGCAAATAAAACATCATCAAATGTCAGATGTTTAATATAAAATGTGATATGTACTGTAATTTACGAACTGAAAAGTTGTCAAAAAGACTCACATTTGGTTTCGTGTGTCTTGTTGCACTCTGGAGTCTTATCTACAAGTTGGCCAAGGAGAAAAAAAAAGACTAACACCCATTAATAGCTGGCTTTTGAGTTCAACAGGAAAGCCATTAGTACCATGTGAAATGACAACACAGCATGCAGTGATTTAACACATAGTAATATACACTGGGTGTGCCTAATGTGCAGTGGGTGTGCTGCGATTAGGGCTGCAAGAGCTGGCAAAGTTCACTTTTTCTTTATAGCAAGACATTTCTATCCACCACATTGTCCCTCATGAAGAATCTGAAAACAAGAGCAACAATGCACTGCCTTCTCTGTAGTGAGCTAAACCGTTAGCATTTAACAGCAAATAATCTTATTTGGTAACTTAAGCCTCCATACAGAGCAGCACCTCACTGTAACCTGTAGTGATTATTATAGTAACTTGTTTGTTTGTTTTCCAACTGGAGAAGGAAAAAAAAAAATCCTAAATTCAGTTTTAGGGGACCAGTCTGAGCAAAGTCTGGATAAGAGACTCCAGAGAAAATTTAACAGTATGACAGAAAAAAAAGAACATTTATCTTTCAGCTTTGCTAAATGAAGCACAAATCAAGGCAGCCTCCTCAGCCCACGCTTGGAAACCTTTGAAAACAGCATCAGACCTCCTGCTTTGAGCGTAGGGCTCAAAGGTTGATGAGGTTAAGGCTCACAGAGAGTTTGCTCCAGAATATATAGCTCACCTCCTGACCTCGAACAAGCCTTAATGCAACCTGAGATGCTGGAGCAGCACTCTGTGGTACAGTAGGTTACTCCTAGCTATTCCTTACTTTCAGACTTCAAAAGTAAAGGTGACTGGACCCTTCCTGCTCAGGCCACTCAGCTGTGGAATGACCAGCTGGAGAGTATCAAGGAAACTAACACAATACATACATTTTAGCTTGCTTTAAATAACTTGTTACTTTAGATCTTTTGGCATTGAAGTTTGGGTTTCTTTAGTTGTTACATATTATCTTATGAAGTGCTATTTAGCATGCTTTGAAATGTTTTTGCATACTTAGAGGTATTTTAACTAAATTCTAAATTGTTTCCCATTACCCCTTAAAAGATGAGGAAGATGTACAGAGTTTAGTCAAACTAGTAAATTCCCCTTATACATAAACAGCATACCAAATATGTACAGAACCATCAACCCTTTAAAGATAAAATTGATTAAAATGGATATGCTCCAGCTGAAAATGGTTCTTCATACAAGCTAAGTGATTATAACTATGTCATGAATTTCACTTGTCACAACAAATGTTCCATAACCCCTACTGGAAACCGTCTGTCCAACATGAAACAAGACATAACAGGTACTCTTGCAAACCCTCCCGCCTGCGCATTAGGTTTATTTGCAAAATGTATACTTGCAGCTGTTTGTGATAAACAATACAAACGAGAACAATTGAAACTTGTGGATACAGTTGACTTAAGTTCAGATTCCTCACCTACAGTGGACCTCTGGTCAGAGAGGGACACAGGAGCTGGGAGTGCACTTTACTGTTGAACTTTATTATGTTAAGAAAACCTTTGACTGGTATACAGCCGAACACATGGAATGCAGTAATGGTGTCTGGAACAGAAATAAAACCAAATATCAGTATGGTCTTCTGCACACAGATATAACTAAATATTCATGACATTATCATTTTCAGAATGAAGGCATTATGTTAGCATGAATATCCAATCCAGCACAGTAACTATAAAGCCAGATATACATCAGCACTAAAGTTCTTCAAACATTTCAGGAAAGTCTTGAAACGCTAGCCTTAGCATTGTACTTACAACCACAGAAACTTATCAGAAGCTTTTACATACAATTTAGATATTACAAGTGCAACAGAAAAACACATTTGTAATGTCTGTAGGAGTTTCAAAATTATTCATCCCCCTCATGACAAGCATGTTTAGTACTTAGTAGAGCCCCCATTTACTGTCATGACCTGCTGCAAACATGGTGCACTGGCAGACACCAGCGTCTGGCCACCTTTTCCTGTTAAAAAAAAAATAAAAAAATCTGTAACTGCAACCTGCATTGCATTATTTACCAGTGTGGCAACTTACCGAAGCTTTGCTGCAGTGTGATGTATAAGAAGTTTTACAATACAAATGTGCTGACAGCTTTTTTTCCCTGCTGCCCTATTTGAAAACAAAGAATAGTTAATTTGTTTATTCAATTAATGAGTTATTATATTTTAAACTTGTTGCAGCTACAGAAAGTAAACCCATGGCTGCGGTGATGTTTACTGGCTGGTTCTGTGCCACACATTGTCTCTGTCCAAGTTGACATGGCTACTTGTTGCTTAGGCAACCTGCTATGTGTGTTTATTTTACCTTTTCTATGTATCTGTATGCCTGTTATTTGTGCAGCCATATATAGCATTTTGATTGCTGTAAGATCAAGAGAAATCATCTAAATGGTCATCAACCAAATGGGGTAGCTTACATATTTGCATTCATCAGCATAAATTTATAAAACAGTTTTCTGAGAGGGCCAGCTGCCTCTTCAGCAATGACAGATCTGATCAGCAACAACACAAATACATATTCTACCTCCTAGGGAAGGCTGCTGCATTTCTCTGACCTATCTGACATTCCAACAATGCACAACCTGTTTCTGCCATGATTTTGCACGACATAATTCCAGTCTTTATTCAAACCTGTTCTGGAAATCTATGTAAAAACAATGCCTCAAATGCTATAGGTGATAAACCAAGTAAGCACACATATGTGCACAGTGCCAAACAACAAATAGCACAGTTATCTGACAATGCTCTTTAAAAAGTACTTCTTTGTTTTGTTGTGTATTTAAACAAGCAGACAGATTTGACAATAGGTCATTAATCACACTGGAGCAGACAAAAACTGGATGCTTTAGTCCACGTGACATTGTTTTTCTGACTCTGTTGAGCTTCCAATTGCAAGCATCGGACAAGATCCAAAGTTTTGACCCTGTGATCCTGAAAGCAGCTATTCAGAGGCACGAAAGGCCACAGAGGTATGCCAGAGATCTTCCAGAAGGATTTAACCCCCCTGCAGCTCATGTTTGTAAGAAAAGCAGGTCGGATCTTTTACTCACACTACACAGCAAAGGTCAGAGTTCAGCACCCTGCAGCAACACAGATTGTTTTTTTGTTTTTTTTAAGTTTACCATGACTTTAGTTTTACTGTTAAAATGAAGATTTCTCTTTTCTTTTTTTTTTTTTGGAAGCAAATATCAAAGTTTCCTTTGTTGTAAGAGGTGTTGGGAAGTGCTACCGGTTGGATTACCGGTGTTTGCAGTTGCAGGAAGTATCATGCACATTGTTTTTCAGTTACAGGGACGTAAGCCAGCATACACTGAAAGTTGGCTCTATAAACATGTTTTGTTGTTAGACGCTGTTGCATGCAAAGAGAGAACAATCGTACTGTACATTTTGCTTTTTCAACTTATAGATGCCCTTGCCTCAGTGTAACATTTTTCAGAAAAAAAATATTCCAGTGGGTTTTAGTTTAAAGTGTTCTGCTACAACAATACATTTCACTGACAACAAGTCTGGTTCTGTTCACTGTTTTATTGTTCTTTGTGTCCATATTTCAACAACAACAACAACAACAGCAAAGACTTTTACAGAAATACCTCCACACTCTGCTCCGACTGGATTAACATCACAAAGCTTTTGTTGTCCAGACACACGCTGCCACCTGTTGGTGATTCTTTGTCACACCACACAATGTGACGTCACTTGGTCTGACTTTGCTAATCTTTGGTTTGCTTTTGTGTTTGTTCATCTACTCACTCATCTTTAACCTTAATAGACACTAGATTTAAGCAACTAGAGGATATGTGTCTTCATAGTGCAAGAAAACCCTACGAAACCTATTTCTATAATTATTTGCTTGCAAATATTTGAAGAAGCCCTGCAATGGACTCGTGACCTGTCCAGGGTTGTACCCCTGCCTTTAGCCCAAAGTGAGCTGGGATAGGCTCCAGCAGACCCCTGTGACCCTGTACAGGAAATAGCGGGTATAGATGATGGATGGATGGATATTTGAAGAAGTGATAAACTATGTTGTTCATAAAAGTTGTGCTGAAATGATTTGTCAGTTAATCCATTAATCAGATGAGGAAAACTTCAGTCATCTTCAATGATCATTTAATACACTTGTGCTGGACTTAAAAAAATATTAACTATTGATTGATGAGAAGGGAGCAGCCTAATTGATATTGAAAATTAAATGAAAATCATTACTGTTCTCTGAAAAACAAAAACCCACTGACTTGATGGAACATCACTATATCTTCAAGATCAGAATTTGTGCTCTGACAGAGTCCATTTCTAACCTCATGTCAAGTTTTGATACTCAAACCTCCACGAAGCAGGTTTTGGTATGTTTTCACAATCACTTTAGCGGCACAATATTTATCATAATTAGGGTGGATTTCCCCATTTTAAACTCCCTGCAGAGGAATAGATTAATGTCAGATCACATCTCTGAAATAACAGCAAGGAGTGACATCACTTTTGTTTAGCTTTTATTCAAAGCAATTTAAACATGAGGAATTCATGTGGGGAAATGTGGGAATCAGTATGTTGTGTCAGGATACACTGGCAGTGTCAAGGACACAACTTCAGCACTGTGCACATCTTTAGTGGTGTTCGGGAGGTAATTGTGATTCGGGTGTTCACGTCACACACCCTCACTCAGGTGACCCAGTCAGGATTGATCAGACCCTGATGGCAGCAGTGTCCCACTGGTCACTCCTCTTGAGCCACATCCATCTAGCCTTTCCACTGCCTCCATGGTGGACTTGATGTCTTTCCTCTTTGCAACCCCAGTGATCTCAAACAGTATAGACCTTACATAGTGAACATCCTGCAAAACATCTACATACCACTGCGATGGGCTTGCAGTGTTTCGTCCAAACTGCCTTCCCACTAGCTCCTAACACTTGGCATGCATCACTTCATTTGCCTCTTTGATGTGGTCCTCCAAGGGAAACATGAGCACCTGCTTTTCAACAGCTGTCTGCCCAGATCAACACGAAGCTATGAAACTATGATCAGTTTCTTCAGTGTCCCTCAGTCACCCAGTTGTGTTGCCCACAGGGGTGTTAGACAGCTCTGCTTCAGGGAAACCCTTCAAGGGCCAAACAGATAACCCTGATGGTCGATGATGCCTCAGATGTAGAGGTTTGATGGATTGGGCAGGAGAATCAAACTAGCGACCTTTCATTGAAGGATGACCATCCTACATCCTCAGTTATATCATATTTAAGGATTGAAGCATATGTAGCTGTTGGTCTGACACACCTTGTTGGAATTAGACCTCAAACGATTTCTAATGAGCATTTAGCCTACTTGTTTAATGACCAATACCCATTAATTTGCCATCTAGAGATACTGGGGATATGGACATAACTTAAACGCTCTCAACAGAATCGGAGCTTCATTCATTCATTCATTCATTCATTCATTCATTCATTCATTCATTCATTCATTCATTTAGTCCAGCTCCACGGAAAACGTTTCCGCCTTGCACTTCAGTTTGGTGTTCAGACGCTGTTCGGCGCTGTCGTACCGTGGGAGTGGGTGGTCCAGCTCGGCGAGAGACGCACTCTGACAGCTCCCGAGTCCGTGAAAACCCCACAGAAAGTCGCCATCCAGCATTCCAGGCTTGGCACCGGAGCGCACGCACGGGCGCGCACGGGCGGAGACGCGCTGAGCGGACGGGGTGGGATGGACGGCCCTACGCCGCGGGGTTTGACCTGATGGGAGACGAAGAACCTAAAGACGAGAAGATGAGCATTAAACCGCCAGCTTCAATTTAATTTCTGCCTCAAGGGTGGAGAGGTGCAGTCTGTCGCTTGACGGTAATCCGCTTGCTGGGAGGAGCAGGGGTCCTGACACACTCCTGAGCGAGGGAGAGCGCAGAGCGCGGGGAGGAAGAGTTCAGGTCGGACGGGGACTCTGAGAGTTGAAGAGTGCGCTGTGATATCGTGAGCTTTTGTCCTGAATCTGGAGGTTGAAATGGAGTGACTCTGAAAGCGCCTCCAGTTAGTCAAACTGCTGGGATTCCTCTTGGCACCATGAGCAGACCGACAAATGGTAAGTAGAGTGCAAGTGCTTGTGAGGGTTTCTACCCAATCAATAAGAGTTCCCTGAGAGGATTTAGTGTGAAGCAGGCAAACAATTCTTCACTGACGTTATTCATCACGGACTCACTTGGTGAAATCGTTTTTCGTGAACTATTATAGAAATTGCAGAGCAGCGCTTGAATATCTGACAGCATCCATCTGTAAGCTGCCTGGTCTTCTAAAGATGTATTGGAGAACCCACAAGGTTCAGCCGATTTCCATTTCATTTCATTTCACTGGAAAATTGTGAAAAATAATCCTCTGTTTTGTTTTGTCTTCTCTGCAATCAAAAGCCAAACAAGAATCCAGATATCAGTTTGTGACAACTCAGTAAACAGTTTGTTGTGCTCAAGCCTGCACCAATCAAATGGCCCAATGTCTAAACATAAGCAATTTTTTTTCACTAATGAATGTGAAGCCACCAGAGCTATTAAAAAGAAAAGAAAAACAAAACAAAACAAAACAAAATCAAAACCCAAAGTTGACCTTACAGCAGACATCAAGCAGTTGTCCTTCAAGCAGCCTTTTGGCTCTACACGTCCCACCTGAGGGAGATTTTTAACCTCATAAAAGCTCCGGTGGGAATACGCTGGTATAGTTACAACCCTTTCAGTCGAGCAGAGCAGCCCTGCTGAGCAACTGTAAACCCTCAAATCTCCCACAGAAAAGGTGGGAATTACGTTTTGGCTGACTGCTTTGGTTCACACTATGGCAGAGCTTATTGGTTTTTATCAAAGCTGTTACCCCACGAGGTCACAGGTCAGAGGAAATATGTTGTGCTGTCAAAGCATGCAGAATAAATGGCTTATATGACATTGTCGCCTTTGAGAGGAGAGCTATAGGTAAATTGGATTAAATAGTAGTAATCAAATGTAAAATGAAATTTCCTCTTCTTCTTAGTGTGAGCAAAAGCTGTGATGTCCATAAGCGCTACAGAAGAAGTCAGAGCTCTTTCTGAATGGCAGAAAAAGCTGCAACTGATGGTTTAAACCCAAGTTCTCAAATTTGTTGATTTCAGCTTGAGGTTAAACATACAAATTTGGAGGAGTAACTTAGGGCCATGAATGCTATCTTGGTGTTTTCCATTTTTCTCAGTATTGGATAACTACCTGACAACAGATTAACTGTGGGGGTTCACCCAGGGTCTGTGTCTAAACAAAACACACAAAAGGACTGAATCACATGCAGTGCATGTACTGTACATGACACATCTTTTTGCATTTTTCAGTTCTAGAAAGTAGAAGTTAACCTACTAAAAATAACAAACACACACCAAGATGACGCTTTCTTCCTGGAGCAACTCACAGGTGGCTGAAATCCTTCTATGTCTGGTGCTCCAGTCCTTGTGCTGCCATCTGGATGCAGAACCAATGCCAGCCCCTGTGATGCATACACGCACACACACACATACACACACATTCTGAGGATATATTTCTGTCCCACTTTTACGTTTTTACTCCTCGTGCAAACATGTACATACCTACAGGTCTTCCCACTATGTGTCTCTTTCCTGCTGTTATCAGCTTAACCTGCCTGCATGTTGCTTAGCTGCGATTGCATAATACCCATATTCCAACATGCAGTAGCTTTAACTGTAATGTAATTGAATTCAGTACACAGTGGATTGGTTACTCAGAATGTTGCAAAATATTTTGTGCATAAATGTCTGTCATTGGCGAGACGAATGAAATCAGTTTCTGCAACATTCATTGCACAGCCCTTTTCCTGTATCACCATGACAGAGACAGGACAGAATTTGCACGTGTGTGTCTCTGACAGTGTAAAGAAAGGACTTGTTTCACTAAGAGGGATTTGACCAGTTTTGTAAGCGAGGATAAAAGAAGTGTAATCCCAAAAAGATCCACAGTGACCTTTTCTGTCTCTCTAGAGCATGTACATATCAGGATTACTCAGAGCTTTATCGGCATATGCGTAAAGATGAAATGCAGCTTACAGTACATTTGTACTTCCTCTTCTCAATGACCAAAGGAGGACAAAAGGTCATGATAAGTTGTAAAAAAAAAAAAAAAAACAAAAAAAAAAAATTCATGCTGAGTTTGTTGAAAAAATTAAGCTGGATAAAAAAAAAAGTAATTAGGGAAGTAATTAGTAAAGTACATCCCTGCACATTTTTTGTATAAATATTCCAGAAACTTAGACTAAGCACAACAAATTTTGCACAATGCTTCCTGGTAATACATCTTACAGTGCTGGAAAGTCTGATTATTTCCCTTTTAAATGGCGCCACATTTGTAAGGAACACGTATTTGTGGGACGAGCAGCAGAGCTGAGTATCTGGGTTGCACCCATGAATAGATTTGCAAATCTTCTCTGCCAATAGCTTTTTTTCTTTTTTCTTTTTTTTTTTGCTGTTGGGTTGAAGTAAAAAACAAAACAAGACATATTAATAATTTAACAATTTAAAATGTATTCATTTAACAAACAGGAGCCTCAGTAGTGTGCAGAACCATGCGCAGCCACAGCAGCCTGGTGCCTCCTCCTCATGCTGGTAGTCCTCTGCTGTGAGAGGGCTCCCAGTCTCCTACTAGCATTTGTTAGTAAGTCAGCCAACGTGCTTGTGTTGGTCACTCTGGCACAAACAGCACTTCCAAGCTGATCTCATTATTGTTCAATGGACTTCTCTGATGACAAGCCTAATTTTTCCAATGAGAGAGATGTCACCTCGTAACATCACACTGCCTCCACCAAAAGATGCTATTCTATCAGTGCAGCAGTCACCAAAGCGTTTTCTATGTCTTCTCCACATCTTGACCTGTTATGCACCTGTCTAGCAAAGATGCATCTCATCCTCTCAATACCAAAATCCATACAAAAGTCCAGGGAAGAGTCAAAGTATTGTATAGTATAGTGCAGCAAAAGAAACTCAAAGTGAACTAATGCCAAAATAACAAACAAAACATCCTATACTTTTTGTACACCAATGCTACCAAACCAACCAAAACCAAAAGAGGAAATAAATGACAAACTCACCCCAACTCCCTAGACTAAAATAAACAGGAGTATAGTAGTCGAACAAAAAGGGGACTGCCAGGATCAAATGCTGAGGATTTAAACCATGGCTGTTCAATCTGCACCAATCCACGGCGAGCGCCTGAGCCACAGGAGCACCAATCAGGAAGAACCTGGGAAACAAAAACAGCAGAGGCCCAACCAAAAAAACAGTCCACATATATAAATTACAAAATGGCCACAGCCATTTGACCGACCCTACAATCCAAGTCCAACAGGCATATTCTGGACTTGCATAACCAAATGAACTGAACATAACGTTCCTCCACATGTTTGAGACAATCGGGTGCCTGATAGTCAGTACCTGGGGGTACCAGAAGCCGACAACTAGCCAATAGCTGAATAAAAGGTTCTTTGCATTAACAGAGAAGATCTGGCAGAACATTCATGAGCACAACCCACTTGTGGGACTTTTTAAAAGGGATTTAAATGGGTTTTCTAATGGTATCAGGCTTATTGTCAAGAAGCATTATTGCAAAAAAGAAATAATCTTCCGAACGCTAATTTCACAACTTTTTGTTCAAAGTTTATATCAGTCCAAGAGGGTATTCTTTTAATCACCTATTTCATCCCCATATCCAATCATTTATATATTCACAAATGAAAGGAAACTTAACAGGCTCAGATTTTATGTTTGGAATATTTTTCTTACAGAGTAATTCCTTACCCAACCTAGACTGAGATTTGAAATGAAAAACAAAAGCAAAAACGAGAAACAGCAGAAATATCTTCTGTTGCAAATCCCAACGTACTTAAGAATGACAATGAAGCTGAAAACATTGAATTAGGAACTGATAATTGCTAATTCATTATGACCTATTACGACAATTACTAAGTAATTAAGATAAAATCTTCTAATAGAATGAAATAGGATGATAGTTTAGTAATCCCAAAGAAAAATTTGAAAGATGACACAGCACGTACGGTAACAAAGAACCAACTGTCTCCATTGTTGTGATGTAAACTTGTAGCAGTGGGCAGGACGGACTCACAATAGCATTTGTTTTTTACTGAAAATGAGATAAAGAAGCCTCCACTGAAGAGAACACTTGTTTAATTGATGTGTTGTGTGAACTTTGTCTAGTGTTATTCATAATGTTGATTTAGAAATTTTCACTCATACAACCCAAGATAGGATTTTGGCTGGATTAGACGAAATTGTTTCCTATCTATTTTGGATTGTGTTTTAACCAGATTGGATTGAGACAAAGTCAGGCTTTAAGAGGCCTTGCTAGAGTTTTGTCCATGTTACAATGGGGATTTGACAGCTAAAATGGTGATAGATCAAATTAGATTTGATTGATTCCAGATTACAGTGAGTTTAGAGCACATTGAACTTGGCTTTGATTATACTGAATTCAATTATTAAATAGGAAATTTGAAGTTAGCCAATCAAGCCCAACAATGCTATATCACCCATAATGTTTATTTCATGTGATATGACCTGCAAACATCATGGTAGCGTCCAGCCTTGTTTAGGTACTTATGTCTCCAGAGTGGAGATGGGGTCAATATACAACGCAGTACGCGTAACAACCTGATGAATGAAACACAGAAAGACAAGAAGGAAACTTTGCCTTTGCCTGGCTTTCTGTCTGTTTCTCCATTAAGCTGCTACCTTGTAACAAATGATTGTAGGTTTCATTGATCTGTTGTTGAGAGTATTTTGAGGAGACACTCAGTTACAATGCCAGTCCCTCAGGGGATTATTTATGCATGTCTCTCTTCCTCTGTTTTGTTATACTATTTGATTGATTGCTTTCTGGCTCACATTTGGGTTGTATTGTTTGTCTTCAACAAATATGTCATCTGATGATTCAAATTCCTTTTTAGAAGGACAGGACAGCACATCTGTGATAAATTAAAGTATTTCTTAACTTATAGTTCTGATTTTTTTTTCTTTATTTTGATTCAGTTTTGAAGACCAGACAATTACACATTAACCCTTGAGTTTAGCAGCCACATATTTTTGCTGAATTTTATTTATTTTATTTTATTTTATGTTTTTAATGCAACATACACATTTTTTTCAGGCTGTGGAACTGCATTTCTTGTTGTTTGATCAAACTTTTCAGATCAAAACTTTGATCAAAATCTTCAGACTTCGAGTTGAAAAAGGAAAGACTCAGAATGATAGTAAGTCTTCCTCTCATCTTCCCACTCTCTCCAGTTCAGTACCAGTCAGGTCTTTACAGAGGAAACAACAACAGCAGCTCACCTCTCTCCAGTCGTGGAAATTCACCCATCGTGTGTGGGCGCTGTGGGGAGGTTTGTCGTGGGGAAGTGGTGCGTGTCAAGACTACACACTTTCATGTCCACTGCTTTACCTGCCAAGGTAAGGAATGGGTTGCATTTTTACAATAAAATACACATGAATTGTATTGCTGGTTTAAGGAATGAGGTAATGCCAGGTAGTTTATGGTTCATTTGTAAGTAACTCTAGATAGCCCCCATCCATGTCAATTTTGAAAGTGTGGGCCAGACATTTCCCACAGTTCACGATGGCCAAACCTATGTTTTATGTGTTATTTGAGCCAAATGTTTGTATGAGCCAGTTTTGGAATGGCATACAGCAAGTGTTCTGAGGACCAGGCATGGCCTATGGGGTATGATTGATTGCAAATAAGTATGAAATACTCATTATATAATGAGTCACTAATGTATTACCTCCCAGCTAGCTTTTAAGAGCAAGTTATTATTACATCAATATGGCCCTGGAATAAGAGTTATTAGGGAAGTACTCATAAACGAACACAAATGTGTCTATGTACACGGCACATATTAACACCTCCTCAAGATACACTCACATCAAACTCAATGTTTTATATTGGTTTATTTTACAGTCTTGCTCTAATACATGGCTTTCCATGTGTGGATTCCATAAAAATCAATTTGCATAATTAAATATGAAATTATATCCAGTAATCAGACAAGCAGGAACTGGCGCAAATGAATCACTAATATCTTTTGAAGTCATTGAAATAGAAACTGAATGACTCTTGCAGCACTAAAGCTGGGATCTAGACCATTATTAAGGGTATTGCATAAAACAAGAAAGGGACACTGTAGCATCAGTAACTGGCAAATGCAGCTGAGGATTAATGTGGCTCAATCTTATTAAATGTTCATTATTGTTCATTATTAAGGGTAGAAATAAAGATACTCTATAGTAATACTGTATGGTTGTTTGTACAAAATGTGTACAAAGGCTGTCAAATGCCTGCCCATTAAACCAAATAGTTTTCAAATACATTTATCTTACTATGGAGTTGGTCCTCCTTGTAATGGTTTCCAATCTTCTTTGAGGCTTTTTATGAGGTTTTAGAGTTTTGTTTTGTCCATTAATGTTATGGAGCATTTATGAGGCTGGATGAGAAGGCCTGGCTCCCAATTGTTGTTTCAGTTTCAGTTCTGAAGTTGCTCAGTGGAGGTGAAGTCAGAGCTCTGTGAAGGCCAGTCAAACTTTTCCACAGCAAACCCATCAAGCCATGTCTTTATAGTCCTTCCTTTATGCACTGAGGTAATCATGGTAGAATAGAAAAGGAGCTTATTTATTTGCGGAAGTCCTGTGGTTCCGGTTCCAAAGACTCCACAAGCTAAGGAGCCAAACCACGACAGACCTGTTACGTTGACCTCCCACCCGATGAAGACCATGGAGAGGCTGATCCTCAACCACCTTAGCACTGTGGTGAGCAAAGCAGAGGAGCTGCTGCAGTTTGCCTACAGGCCAAACATCGGGGTGGATGATGGTGTCAGCAACCTGCTGCACCGGGCGCTTACTCACCTGCAGACTGCTGGAAGCATTGTGAGAGTCATGTTTTTTGACTTCTCAAGCACCTTCAACATCATCCAGCCAGCAGTTCTGCATGGGAAGCTGGAGGGGACAGGAGTGGGTGGACATCTGGCTGCATGGACCATCGAGTACCTCACCAACAGGCTGCAGTACACGAGGCTGCATAACTGTGTGTCTGAGGTGGTGGTTCACCTCAGGCGACGGTTCTCTCTCCATTCCTCTTCACACCCTACACTTCAGACTTCACTTTCAACACCGGCATTTGTCCCCCCCAGAAGTTCTCTGATGACTCAGCCATTGTTGGATGTGTGTCTGAGGGGAATGAGCTGGAATACAGGTCAGTCATCATGGACTTTGTGGACTGATGTGAATGCAACTACTTGTTCTTAAACAACAGTAAGAAGGAGATGAGGACTGACCTCCTGAGAACAAGACCACCACACACACTGGTGGACATTCAGGGCTTGGACATTGAGCTGGTGGACACCTTTAAGTACCTGGGTGTTTACCTCAACAACGAACCAGACTGGTGCCACAACACTGACGGGATACAATAAAAGCCAAAGTGCATGAGCATGCTCAGAACTTTTTATGATCTGTGGTAGCCTCAGCTAATCCTCCACACTGTTGTCTGCTGGAGGTGGGCAGCTCTGACCAGGACAGGAAGAGACTAAATAAGCTGGTCAGTGGGGCCAGCTGTGGGCTGCCTGCTGGACAAGGTGGATGAGAGGAGGATGCAAGTCAAGCTGACATCCATCGTGGACAGTCCCTCTCACCCGCTGCATCAGACAATAGAGGCTCTGAGCAGCTCCTTCAGCAGCAGACTGATTCATCCTCAGTGTAGGAAGGAGAAGTACTGCAGATCTTTCATTCCCACCGCTCTTAGACTCTCTACCTCTCATTTGCCTCATCTTACTTCTCTTCATAGACGCATCTGTGAAATAGCTCACATGCATAAACCCCTTAGTGCAAAGGCAGCTTTTTATCACATGCTTGAAGTCAGTTGAACTCTTCAGAGTTTTGTATCACAAATGTTTGCAAATCGAGTGTGCATGGCTTGGTACTTGATTTTATACACCTGTGACATCTGATCTGATGAAACACCTGAATTCAATAATTAACAGATGTGGCCATATAGTGTAGATCTGCTGTGTCAGCAAAAGAGCTACTGACAACACTGCTCTGTGAGGGCATCTTGTCATACAACTTTGTCCCACTAAAGGTGCACTTGATTGTGTCATAATTGAAGCAAATGACAAATGAACTTTCTTGTGATATTGCACAAGTAGCAATAGTAAAATACTTACTTCAGTTCAATTAAGTTTTATTTATATAGCGTCTCTTTACAACAAAGTTGTCTCTTGGCGCTTCTGAGAAACCCAGAGCATCCAGAGCATGAGCCCTGAGCACATGGCGAAGCCTAACAGTGGAAATGAAATGAAGAAGAGAGAGACACAAAAAATATATAACATGTGGCACAAAAATATACAAATATCTGGTATAGAAATATACAAATATGTGGTGGTCAGAGGGGCTGGACTGCAGGTCGGCCATGTCAGCGGGCATCCACTGTGGCATCCAGTCGACAGGTGCAGGAAAACACCAGCATGGAAGGTTTGGAAGGTGAGGGGGAGCGCAACATCACCATGACAGCCCCTGAAAAAGGAAAAGAGAGAAGAGCGACTTCATGAACTGAAGTGCTTAGATGTGATTATATATAAAAGTCAAGGAAACAGCATGGCAGATGGGTTTTTGAGCGTTGAGCTAACAATTCATGTGACAGTTTGTCATGACAGCCCATCAGCATTGAGGATTTTCCAACATCATAGGGTCTGATATTTAGTAATCCCATAAGAGCACATCATTTTTATTGGTAAAACAAATAAGCTGTAATATTGTGAGCACTAACGAATAATGTGAGTAACACTGTTCATCTTTTAACTATGCAATATCCTGCTGGGAAGACCTTCATTCTGGCATTCAAATTAAGATTATTACATCTCTTTTTACCTTCCTCAAAAAGTTTGCAGAGCAGTCACACGCATCTTCGTTATCATCAAAAGCCCAGGAGCCTGTTTCAGAAGGGATATGCTGCTGCCATCAAAGTCACAATGAGCTAATATTTATCAAGAAATGGTAACATGTTTCATTTTCAATATCTGATATGTTTATGTTCTGTTGGGAATAAAACATGGGTTTATATGATTTGCAAATAATTTCATTCTGTTTTTTTTTTTTTTGCATTTTACACATTAACTCGTGATTTGGGTTGAACATGTAGACTCTCAACTTTCTGTATGTAAGAATGCCTTTTTCACTGCAAAAACTGATTTCTAAGAAAGTAAAAAATATTTGATTCAATTTTTCTCTTACCCCGTTGACAGATTTTTGTTTTTCCTTAATATAAGACATTTTGACTAGATTTAGGAATGTTGGATTACAGTATTCTTAAATCTAGTCAAAATGTCTTTCATTAAGCAAAAACAAAACTCTGTCAATGGGATAAGAAAAAATGCTTGGCAAGAATTAAAAAAAAAAAAAACTATTTGTCTTGAAACAAGTATTTTTTGCTTTCTTAGAAATCAGTTTTTGCAATGTTCCATTTTACACTTTTTTCTATTCTTCTGCTTTGACGTGAGTATTAGTTTTATGGCCATGTCAAAGCCGTGCTGGAGGTACATGGTATCCATGAAGACACTTGTTGTTTAACTCTGAGAGAATTTAAGTTGCAATGTAAAATGCGTGAACCCTCAAATCTATTTTGTTTGTGTTAGGACTGGCTTAGACAAGTTTAAAATCTATTTGGAGAGGCTTGAAACTGTACTGCTAAGAAAAAAATAGCATGAGGAAGTCTATTGAACAATATGTTTAAGCAAAAATATGGCTTAAATAGAAACTGGTGTAAACAGGTTGAAAACAAAGCTCGTAGTCAGGCTCTGTGGCTTTGCAGTTGTCGTGTGTGCATGTACGTATATATGTGGGTATTTGCGTTTTTTCTATATGTGCTTCTTTTCATGGTTGAGCTCCGCCAATGAACAGATGGGACAGAACAAACTAAAAGAGGTCTGGAGTCAGCAGCCAGCTTTGCCATGCAGTCAGCAGGTTTTCAGCCCGTAGTCAGACACCAACCAGCTAACCTCCTTTTACAGGCCGGGGCCTACACAGTCCCAAAGCGTGATGCAAGACAAAACACTTTTCTCTGTTTGATCTGAAGCTCATATCGCCTCAATGCACTGAGTCACAAGGCACCAGAGAGCAGGATTTCTATTTTTTTTTTTTCATGAAACAGCATATTTGATTGCGTGCAACAATGCTCAGTGAGGATCCTAAAATAACCTGAGCTGAAATAACTCTTTTGGATGTATGTTTGGATGAATAATTGATTATCTAATTGACTGTTTTCTTCATTTGAAGAGGTCATTCCTGCTGACAGGACACAAGCCTGATTTATTGACAAAAGTGTCCTCTCGTTGATATGAAAGTATTTATCATTAAAGGACACTTGATCTTGCTGAGTAAGCTTAATGACTTTTGGCTAATGGACTGTTGGCTGAACCAACATCAGGTGATGATGCTGACGAGAATTAAATCCTCAGCTTTTAGTACACAGACATCTCTGTTTTTCTTCCTCCTCTAGTCATTGTCTATCCATCTCCTCACTCTGTCATTCCTTTGTCTCATGTTCTTCATTGCCATCTGCTTTGAATGTCAGGGACACAGTGCCTCTTTGTTTTTGGGAAGAAAAAAAACCATAATCGGCTGTTTCTGTGGCAATAAGAGCGCTTCTATTCTGGGAACGAGGGGACGAATTAGACGAGGCAGGGAGTTGAAGTGCGACTTGAAATGTATTTTATTGGCTTGTTAAGGGCTAATTGAAGTTGTATATTTCATACTTGTTTGAGTAATAAAGAAATAAGACACAAGTAGCCTCATTTCTTACAGACAGTAGGCCTCATTCATGAAATCTTGGTAAATCTGTGGGTACATTTGCACATAAATCACCTCCGTACTAAAAAAATCTGCTTAATGCAATTTTATAAGAAGAGCGTAGGTGCAGTAATGAATTTGAAATGATTGTAGGTTGGGAGCGCGCTCACCAAGCTCATTAATTAGCACAGAAAGTGACCATGATTCATGTGGTCTCAACCTTTGGGTTAACTAGTGCTCAGTTTTAAGTATTAGGTCTCTGAAATGAGGGCTTAATATTTCATGCCGTTTCCTACTGCTATCCACTGACACGTTAGGAAAACGTAAACATCTGAAATGCCTACGAGTTAAGATCAACATGTTTTATTTCAGTTTCATTCTCATGTTTAAAAGACGTCTTTTAAAGTAAAGTATCACATGGTGGGAGGCAAGAGAGGATTTTGTTCGTAGCTATGAAAAACTCGGCAATACTAGCATTTGCATAAATGCTAAAATGTGTCAATTTTGCTCTGTTCACAGTTTACGCATACATTCCTTCTGGTCACATGACACCCACTGAATTTGTGTAACGCATCATTATGAATATTTTCAGTTTTCGGAATTTTTAAGACCCCCCACCCCCCAGCAATTCAAATATCTGTTTAATTTAAGTTTAAGACGACATCTAATTTGCATCTCCTCTGGGTTCTGATGTGGAGCCTCCATGAGTTGGGCTTGTTACAGCACATCCCATGGATAGGACTGGGACCTGGGGAGTTTGAAGGCTAAGTCAATACCTTGGTCTTTTGCTATGTTTCTCTCTCTCTCTCTCTCTCTCTCTCTCTCTCTCTCTCTCTCCCCCTCTCTCTCTCCCACTCACACACTCTTTTAATTGCATTTGGCTATTTTTGTATTTTTGAGCAAGTATACACACTTGGTTGATTCATCCCCAACGTGGGAGTGTTGTTACCATGTGGGGTTATTCTGGTTAGCAGCTACGCTTAGGTGGGCTGGATGGGTCCGAGTAGCACCCACATAAATTCCAGATCCCAAGGTTTCCCTTTTGCATGAAATTGATGATCAGTAATCAATTCTCTTTGTCAGTGGTTTTAATAGAACACCAGTTGCCTGCCTACAAGTACATATGTTATATGTTGCAGCTTGTGTCAAGCATCTATTTTGCAAATAAATAATTACATTCTCTTTTCACAATAACAACAAAAATAAGATATTGCATTCAAAAGGGTGATCAATCAAAAAGCAGAGAAGAAAAATGCATTAATACTGGTAACATTGCTTTGTTCTCTGTTCTCTGATCTTCATTTTATGCAAACGTGGGAAGTCATGTAGTCATTACTCCTCACTTTGAAAAATGTCACTACTTAACTATCAAAACGGCAATGTCTAACAATGTCAGCAAAAATAAATAATGAGCTAAATGCCAGACCGATGAGGCTTTTTATTTATTTATTTTTTTTTGTGTGTGTGTTTTTTCTGTTCCCATTCCCATTTGGCTCATGTGCCCATCTATCCTCTCCATGCAAATTGGGGGTAACAAGGAAATCCATCCAATGTTGATGATACAAATAGAAGTAGGAAGACAGTGACAGGTTGGCAGATGTGTTCTGGATGGACAGATCGATAGCTTCATTGATACCTCCCATGGGTCTCCCTGTCTTATCCCTTCACTTTGCTGTCTGCTTCCCTTTCACTTCACATATAATGCCCTTTTACTATTTTGCTTCATCTAATCTCTCCCTTGACTCCCATCCTTTTTTTTTTGCTCTTCTCCATGCATCCTCTCAGCTTTGTTTCTAAAAACAAAAAAAACCCTCTCTTGCTCTCTTAAAATGTAACCATGCACATCATCCATGAACTTACAGAGAAAAAAAAGGGCAAATGCCCAAAATAGTCAGATCCTTACCATATATGGAAATGCTTGCGAGTGCAGTTTTTTTTTCAACATCGGAAGGTTTCTTAGTTGAACCAGCACCCACCAATATGTTTGACCTCTATCCTCTAAATAGAATTCAATAGCAGAGTGCAAAGTTTGAGTCTTTATATTTCATCTGTATATTAGTGTATTTTCAGTCACACAGACAGTTACTCATGGCCTGGCTCTTTCCAACAAAAGAGACTTCAAGGACAAACTGTGAAGCATTAACGACTGTATCAGCTCTGCACCACTCCTTTTGTGTGACCGTTTACAGTGGGCCAGTGTTTTAGTTCTTTATTTTAATGTTTTTGTATTCTTAGGTTACACATCCTGAATTTAAAAAAAAAGGTTGATAAGACAGTCAACATTTGTGTCGCCAGATTACCGGGAATTAATGTGTTTGATGTTGTTTTCATTTTGTCCATCCTTCTCAAGAGCATTTTTCCTTTAATTTTTTCTTCTTTAATGCTCCAACCCATTGCTTCTGGCAGTAGGAGAACATTATTTTATTTGTTCTATCATACGGGTTTGTTCGCATCTTTATTCACACCCGATGCATTTTAGTCTGCCAGGTATTTACCTAATTTTGAATACATTACAACACCTGAAAAGGGCCAGTGCTAAGCAAACATGTTGAATACCAGTGAAAAACATAACTGATAGTGTAGGAAGAGAAGGAAGATAAACATTTGGGATAAAAGGACACGTGCTTCACTTATTTAATTTGCGTTTATTTTATACACGGCACTGTGTTTCCACAGCCACTGATCTTGTAGTTTGAATTAGCATCCATATTTCTTGTTCAGTCCCTTTATTAATACATGAACTACAGTTGTAATACTTGCTGAATGATAATGATTTCACTTATCACTGCAGACTCAAAGTCCATTAATTAAGGTTGTGCACAATAATACCAAATAATCATGCTCATGGCTTTGCTGCATCAGTGTTGCAAGGTTTTTATTTAGCTCTTTGCCAAACTGGGATGATTCAGCACACAGAGCAGAGGCTAAATATAGAAAACCTTCAGTTTGGGTCAACAGGTGAGGCTGGGTGAAGTGACGTAGTTCTGAGGTCTGGTTTGACAGATATAGCGATGACACATCTGATTAACTTTGGACTCATTTGAACATTTAGCCTCATTCAGCAGGTTCAAGTGACATCGAGAAGATTTGTCCTAACTGTCCATGCAAGAATAAAGTGTCAGAGAACAAACAGAGAACAAATAATAGATGGTCGCAAGCAGGAACCATCTCATTTTATATTCCAGCAGCTCTTTGCTGTGACATTTTCTTCTTCTATATCAATCACACTGTAAATGCACCCAATGAACGTATTAGTCAAATGGAATTATTTCCGCTCAGGCGCATGCTTACACTGCTCGATATAGATATGACTTTTTGTGGTAATATCAGGAATGAGCAGTGATGATTCAGCTGTATATTACAATGCAGCCATCCATCCATCCATTTTTTTTTTAAAGATACTTGCACTGTTATTTGAATGGAAGGGCATAATGTGGATATTGGTTCCTAGAGTTTTAATGTGGCAGTTAACAGTTTATGTTGCTGAATTCTTGTCTTCTAAAGTGGTGAACAACAACTGCGCTTCTTCAGACCATCATCAAACTACGAATGTTACTGATGTGAAGGAAACATGGGAAAATGCAAAGATCACTAAAGTCACAGGGCTTCATCATACTGTCTGTGGAGCTCGGCTGTCGGTAGACATGTTTCTGGTGGTTGTTGGCAAGTTTTAGTGAACAAACATTGATTAGTTTTGCCACCCTTAATAAGACAAGACCTTTAAAAAGTTTAGAAGTTTGGTGTAAATCTTCATGCTGCTGTCTGTTCCTCGGGTTGCTTAGTAGTAAATAAAAGGGCTCTTTGTAAACACAGCCACTGTAAACTCTTGTAAATGGGTAATGGCCAATGACAGCAACATTTGGCCTGCCCTTTGAAATCCATATAAACCCAAGATCCCTCCAGAGAGGCAAAGCCTGAACAGCCCCCACTTCTTCATGCATTCCCTCTACAATCTAAATAGCTTTCTGTTTAGTTAGTGATTAATGTGCAAATGTTATCAACAGGGTGAGAAATGATGAGGTGGACCCGGCCACATTGTTCACATGTGTGTTGTTGAGTC
Source organism: Arrhamphus sclerolepis (assembly GCA_037176975.1). Classification (NCBI taxonomy): domain Eukaryota; kingdom Metazoa; phylum Chordata; class Actinopteri; order Beloniformes; family Hemiramphidae; genus Arrhamphus; species Arrhamphus sclerolepis. The sequence continues at coordinate 11,665 of JBAMYA010063487.1, read as the reverse complement.
TGGTGGACACAGAGAAAGTAAGTAAACAAGTATTTTATCCATAGGTGTGTTTAAATCAGTTTTGCTAATGCCTTCCATTTCCATTATTTTTGAATCCCATTGAAAGATGAATGGTTGACCAATCAGCGTAACGTGGTGGTGCACGGTTTACGTACAAGGACACGGCCGTGTGTCGCAGTAGCAGTCAGCGTTCCTCGGTGAACAGCTTCATCACCAAGCAGACTAATAAAGGTCAGGCTGGCATTTCAAAGTTTTGTGACGGCAGCTTGGGAAAAACAAAGCTATGTTGGACATGCTATGCAAATTAATGCTGCATGATCAATCTGTTTAAGGACAGTCATGGACACACACGGTGCATCCTGAGGTTTTGTAGTGTTGACCCAAAAAAAAAAGTCAACAGTTAAACTATCATTACACAAACAGTCAGACATCTCTTTCTTTTGAAACAACAAACTGTAATTGTGCACATCTGTAGTAACTTACATACAGTGTTATATCTTACATCAACGAAGGTTCCTAATGTTTTGCTAAACATTTCTTTAGTCTTGAGAACTGTACATGTGTCTGTGTAGTACACATCATGGCTCTAAGATTCCCACAGACAGAAAGTGAATGACATTATCTCAAATCTTGTCAAATATTTAAACCAGTGTGCTGATTGTCAAAGGATTGCTTTGGATTTGTCTTAATCATCTTTGTAAACTACTGAAGGATTTTTGAACCAAAATGTATTTCCAGTCAGCCTCTGCATCTATGTCTGTTTGAGTTTATGGAACAAGGCTGCTTACTATTCACAGTCAAGATTAAACATGGTCAGTTTGTCAACATATATAAGTATATGCATAAGTATAAGTATAAGTATATGCATATTACACACTTTAACCGCGCGCGGTTTCTTTACTGAGACAAGAACTACACAAACTAAGGTCTAGAAAGTTTCTGTTTTTCCCTTCCTGTTGGATTTTTTTTGTCTAGTTGCTGTTTTAGCTTCTTAGTGTCAACCAATGATTTTCTCTTAGCTGTTTTTATATCGGCTATTTCTGTCATGGTCTTCGGATTTTCATTAAGTTAGAGTCTGATTCTTGCTTATTGCTCTTTGTTAGGTTTTGGTCTTAATTTTCAGGAGATCCTTTGCTTTTGGAATCATTTTGTGTTTAGCCTGATTTCCTGTTTTACTTTGAAACTGTTTTCTTCTGGTCTGCTCCATCTTGATAAATGTACACTTGTCTTGCTTGCTATGTTTTAGTGTCTATATATTGTCTTTTGTCTCATTATTTCCCTGACAGTCCATCGTCTTGTGTCTGTCTCTCTGCCTGTGTCTCAGGACTTTATTACTTGTGGAGTTGCCATTTTCCTTTCATTTTTGGTTCTTTATTTCCTGTGTTGACTTGCATCCTCATATCCTGAAATTGTGGTAATTCCTTGTTTTTAAACAACATTCCCTGGCTTTGGATCTATGAAACAGCTGCATGGGCTCAGGAACACTTCCATGTGTGACCATGACCCAGAAACGCTGCTCCTGTCTGTTCTGGACCAAAGCGCATCCAAAGTGGTTTGATGCAAAATGGAAAACTGTTCTGTGGTCATATAAATCAAAATATGAAAATCTTTTTGGAAACCACGGAATACATGTCCTGCAGACTAGAGAGGGGCCATGCAGCTTGAGAGCACATAGAGGTTATAAAAGAGGCAATAATAAAATGTTTCATTTTTTTAACAGCTTATGTGTTCTTCATGTTTTATTGAAGATAACTTATGAGTTTATGAGATATGCAAATCTTTACATTCTGTTTTTGTTTATGTTTTACACAGTGTCTCACCTTTTTGTGAAATTGTTGTCGCATATTTGGGCTCCGTATAGGCTAAAAGTGGGCTGCAAAATGGGTCTCACAGTTTTTTTTTGTTTGTTTTTTTGTCGGTTCCATGGTGGCACATGCTCACATGGTTCTCATATATTGATGATCAAGTGTGACTAAAGACATTCTGGTAGCAAAATGTACAGTGAATAGCTGTCTTGTGTAAACTCCCAGATAATATCACAAGGTTCTTTTACAGATTCATTAAAGCCGGTCAAACTCTTTCTGTTTAATGAAAATTAAATGATTCATGTGTGGGGCCTCCATCTTGTAAAAAGAAATATTTGAAAGGGAGTACAGTTATTTTACCCTCTATGCATCTCCTTCAGCTTTACTCTACAGTATCTGTCTTTCTCTCTCACTGTCTGTCTGAGCCTCTTAGCACTCTGGCTTTGATCAGCTCAGATCCATTCACTCTAGGTTTAGAGCCATTAGCGTAATTACAGAGCAGACACTCAATATGCTGTCAGATATCTTGATCCGTTGGCTGCCTTTCAGATATCTAACCTACACTTTCATTCAGGTTGTAATATCATGCTAGTCTCTACACTGCGGCATATAGCTTCATTCACCGAGCCTTTACTTTGCTGATTATGCCTCAGCATTACATGAATCGTACATCTGCTTGTGTAGAGCTGAATTGGCAGAGCATGATGTGGAATTTTCTTCATTTTTAAAACCTGCTATGTAATCTATTTATCAGTGAGTGATTTTATTCTTTAAAAAAAAAAGCAACAACCTTAAATTGCACATGATGTTTTAAATGCACTGAAATGCAGCTTACAGAAGAGGATGAGTTCCCTCCAGCTAGAGTAAATCATGGTTCAGCTCATTTTAAACTGCCTAACCAACCTGCAGAGCAGCAGCCAACTCACTGTTAGCACAAGTGGACCTGAAACAATCATTTGGCTGGATGACTTTGCATTTGCTTAATAAAAGTCATACATCATGCTGTCACTACATATAGTAAACACACTGTGCACTTTTGTCTTTGACTGTCTGTCATACAGCAGTGCATTATTGCACATAAAAAAGATTTAATTTGTACAGAAGTTATCTCTACCAACACACATTTACACATAAAAAGTGGGAATACTAAAAGCCCTACAGCTAGGGTGAGGATACTTTCAAGGTCATTTAATAAATTAGTGCTTACTTATAGTTTTTACAGTATTTTGCAGGTTAGGTTGTTCGATGGATCTCTGAAACTCTCTGAAACTGCTACACAAGGCTATCTTTGGCAGGACGTGTTCTTGTTGCAAGAGAACTTGTGTTTGGGGTCGTTGTCATGCTGCAGAATGATTGTGGTTCTCATCCGTTACTCTCCTGCAAGACGCAGGAGAGTCTAACCATGTTTTTGCTGCATGACGTTTACCTTCACAGGGAACGACGGCCATAACACACTGTATAATATTAGACTGAGCTGTAACTGTTCTTATCCCCAAATCCAGATTAGGGCAGCAACCCCTGAGAGGTCAAAACCAAGAACAGATTCCACCCCCCCCGTACTGATTACTGTTCCAGTAGCTATCCTCAAAGCAGAAGGCGAAACCTCTAGCTAAGTATTTGTTTCAAACAGGGCTTACAATTAATGAATTCTTAATTACAGAAGCAGCAGGTGTTGAATCACATGTACTGACCATACATGTTGTGAAACTTAAAACTAACTGTCGCGACTGTAACAATCCCAACCGTTTGTCCAATGCAGCATGTTTGTGTAATGACTTCAACATGTGGCATGTTTATTTTTGTCTTTATTCAGTCCACCTTTGTTTCTCAGCAATGAAATGAGCCAATGAAGTTGCTTCTGCTTGATTCTTCAGTGTGCGGCTGCGACTTGGTGCAGTCGGGTTTCTTCCACCACTCTGGTGAGTACATCTGCACAGAGGACTACCAGCGGCTCTACGGGACCCAGTGTGACAGCTGTGACCAGTATATCACTGGGGAGGTGGTCTCTGCCCTGGGGAGGACGTACCACCCTCACTGTTTTGTCTGCAGCATCTGCAGGTAAGGGAAGACCACCATGCTGTAGGGTGGGCTAATTTATCACATACCAAACAGCATTAAATCATTACAAGCTCCAAAAAGTAACCGGGATACCAATGAACCTAATTCCATCTTGAAAATATCCATCCATCCGTTAACTTCTGCCTGACTGGGTTCGAGTCGCAGTGTCCGGGGTCTGACCTGGTTGACATGACTGAGACACCTCCCCAGACAGGTGTGGCAAGAGGTTCCTAACCAGATGTGCAAACCACCTCAACTGGCTCCTCTCAATGTGGAGTGGCAGCGACTCTACTGTCCCCCAGCTGACTGAGCTTCCTGTCTCTAAGGGAGTCCAGCAACCCTATATAGGAAATCTTGAAAATGTATCCATAAAAAACACAGAATTATGGTTTGTAGGAAATTCATATAATGATCAAACAAATCATTACTTCCCATTTTCTTTTTTTTTTAAGAGTATTACCTGCAATGGGCCTAAAACATCAGGATCAAAACATACCACATGAAGTGTAATGAAACGCTGCTTCTTTCTGATCACATGCTACATTTCACTTATAGCTTTCTTTACAAATCTGTCACGTTCTCAGGGGTCGTCTGAGAACTGCTTCAAACTATAAAAGCAACAGCCATAAATTAGATCCTCACAGAGTACCACAAACTGTAGATTAATGCATTTGCCAGTCTGTTCGCATACCGCAGGTAGCTCATTAAAATGCAGTTTATTTGCATGTGTTCTGCAGGCCACTGAATTCTGGTGATCGTACTTTTCTTAAGCAAGCCCGAACATCTGCAAACAGCTTCTTTGAGACTTTATAATTAGTGATCTCATTTCATGAATGCAATCTAATTATTTAACGATACAGAGAGAATCTTTTTCCAATAGTTTCTTGAAAAACATTATTTCTAAAAGTTTGAATAATGTTTCTCAGGCATGTCTTTTTTGTGGATAGCAAATCATGGTCGCAGTAATCAGTGACATCATGTGTTTGTTTAAATTATATATGTTTATGTCATCAGTTTTGCTTAGAAGATGTCGTCCCACGTTTCTGTGGAATGTGTTGCAGATCTGAAGATGTAGCGAGTGAAATAAAATGAATACTGACTCATACTAACCGCTATAAAATAAAAGCCAAAGGGAGTGTAGAAATGGCTGTTTGATGAATGCTTTTGTTGTGGAATGAGACACGATGCAATCCTCTTTTGCAGTTCAAGGTATAAAGTAACAGAATTTAGTTATTTTTTATGCACAAGGACAGTTTCCTGTCAAAGTGAAACTACAGAAATACTTCTTTAAACTGCCAGGTTTGTTTTTTTTCAGATTATTTCTATGCATTGAATTAGTCTAAAACAAACTGTTCTTAAGACTTGAAAATAGGTTTTCAAATGCTTTGAGAGTAATATAGGTCAAAACCCAAGCAAATTAATCATTAAATTACCTACACAGATGAAGACTGCAGCACTGGGATGTAGGAATGAATTAGAAAATTATTGTATTTCCTGACTTGGCTGAAGTGAGATTTTCTGCGCTACTCACTCTCCATCTTTTTGTTCTTTTATTTTTCATACGTGCATTCTCAGGAGCCCATTTCCAATAGGAGACAGAGTGACCTTCTGTGGGAAAAAGTGTGTGTGTCAGCAGTGCTCCCACTCTCTGAACACCGACAAGCCCGTCAAGGTCCACGGACCAAGCTGTAAGAAACAAACATGCATGCACACTAATACATGTGCACATATGCATGCCAGCTCATGCTTTTGTTTGGCACGTGATGTATTGTAAATTTTGCACAGCTCACGCCAAGGATTTCACATGACAAGCAGGCACTAATAAAAATAAGAAAATAAAGATAAAACAAAAAGAAAAAAGATTAAATGAACTAAATATTTTGAGGCGGTGCTTCGTGTTCCTTAAGTAAGGACCCAGGAGTCCATTTACCAGCTTTGTGTTCTGATCGCATCATCGATTAATTGAACGAGCTAGGTTTTGTTTTCATATTTCAACAAAATCAAATGATGACAAACAGATAACAGAGTGCAAATGCAGCTCTGCAGCAGATAATTGAAACACATTTAGTCAAGAATCAGTTTTCCAGATATCCAAAATAATGAAAACATGTTACCTCTTTTGGACAGGGATGCAGATTTGTGATGCAGAGAAAAAGAAATATGTCACAAATTTACAATAAATTAAGTTTTTTGTTGTCTTTAGTTATTGTTTAGAAGAAAAAGAATTAAACACACGATATGACAAGATATGATATTCTCTTTTGCTGTCATTATATTAGTTTTACAGTTTCTACTGACTTTTTTTTTTTCTTTTTGAAAATCGCTTGCATCTTTATGGTTCAACTAACATGTCCGATTGTTCATTTACACGAGCCATACTGGCTCTGCTCGTGGGTCCATCTGCCAGAGAGAGGGTGGTTTTCATGAGAGAAAGCAAAGAGGAGAGAAGTGAGGAAAACCTGGCAGGCCAGAGAGACAAGGGCAGAAATGGGGGTTGATAAATGCATGAAGGGTTGCTGCGAAATGTTCCTGCGCTTCTTATTGTTGCTTCTCATCTCCTTCAGACTGTGCCGGCTGTGGTGAAGAGATCAGACAGGGTCAGTCCCTGCTAGCTCTGGAGAGACAGTGGCATGTCAGTTGTTTTAAATGCCGGACATGCGGCTGTGCGCTCACTGGAGAATACATCAGCAAGTAGGTGGCTTGATCCCCCATGTGCACATTTCAGCTGTTGTCAGCAAATATGACACTTTTTTTTTTTTTTGTCAAGAAACGAACATTTTCTGATCTGAAAAGCCAGCTCCCCCGAAAGCCTTGAATATATTGGAATTTCCATATTCGGAGAAGAAGAGTAATAGCAGAGCAGGCACAGAGCCAAGAGCTAAATTTAAAATGTTTCCTCATCTTTCTCGCAGAGATGGAGTACCTTATTGTGAGAGCGACTACCACACTCAATTTGGGATCAAGTGTGAGAGCTGTAACAGGTACATCAGTGGCAGAGTACTTGAGGTGAGAGCATTTGTTGCTGTATGTGTGTAAAAATGTTTAAATGCTTAACACAGAAACAACAATGGAGATATGCATGATTTTTTTTCCCCACCATGTGTGTGTGTTTGTGCACGTGTTAGATTCGTTTCTATAAAAAGCTGCACAAAAGTGCAGTCGTTTCTCTTCTCTTTTCCTCTGAAACGTTGTCTGGTGATGAAGCATCTTCAGAAAAACAACAAAGCGACACCCCTTTTCCATTTCTTCCTTTGTCACCCTGTATTGTTGTTTCTTCACATGTATTTTCATCACTTTACTCTTTTTTTAATTTTTGTCATCTGATTCCACTTCTCAGTGTCTAATTGTTTTCCCTTTCATTCCTCCTTGACTCTCCTGCAGGCTGGAGGGAAGCACTACCATCCCAGCTGTGCCAGGTGTACCCGCTGTCACATGATGTTCCTGGAAGGAGAGGAGATGTACCTCACAGGTGAACAGAAAACACATGGGCAACTTGACAAAATAGTTCTTTTTTTTCTTTAGAGCTTCTTACTGTTACATTATTCTGTGGGACTCTGATAAATAGGTTTTTATTATTTATAGATCAAACAGTCTGCCAAGTGGTCCTGGATCGTGACTAAAATTAATATATTCTTGAGGAAATACAAATGCGCTTCTACGTTGCCCAGTTAACAAGCATAAAAATAGACTGGAAGTCTCTTTTGACTTTATTTCTATGCAAGGATCCAGATGGCCTCTGTGTAATTCTGCATCTGTGGAAGTGTGTACATACGTGTATGTGTGTGTGTGTGGAGCCAAGAGATGATGAACCAGGAAGATATGGGGACCAGATAAGAGGCTACTCTTAACAAAGTACCATTGAAAAGGTTATTGATCTCACATAAAACACTTGCAGCTAGACTAAATGGCTGAAGTCAATTACCTAGTATTGATAAAGAAAACGTAAAGGCATTTCGTGCATGGCAAATAATTCAGCCTTTTGGATTTGAAGGAAACATGGAACTACAACATGTGGCTGACACAGCATCCCAGTTTGATACTTCCCGTTTCACCTCATTGACATTCTCCTGCTGTCCCGCTCAGAGCCAACAGTAAAACCAAGTATTTGCATATTTTGCTTAAAAGTTGGTGTGCGAGTGAGGCTGTGTCTTTTAATCTATATCTATAAATAGCCCTCTCTGTTTTCCATGTATTTACCTGAAGGCCTGCTTACACGTGTCTGTCTGCATTTGAATGCAGGTGTGTGTACAGGTGTGACTATGTTCAAGTGTGTGTGTGTCTGGGTGTGTGTGTGCTGAGCTCCAGTGATCTGCCCCAAGGTTATGTTCACTCCTTTTGATGACTTCAGACATGTAGGAGGTCTGAGCAATCACCCTCGCGAGATGCACTCAATTAGGATACACGCGCACGTGCCCGCTGACACTTACACACACAGGACACGCACACACACCCTTGCGATCAATCTCATGATATGTGTTTGGAATTAGAAATGATGTGGGTTGTGTGTGTGTGTGTGTGTGTGTGTTCGCCTGTGTGTCTGTGTTTGGCTGAGACTAATAACTGTTCCATGAGCCAATTGTGGATGTTTTATCCCAACATCTTGAAATGAATAGATGTATGAAAAAATGGGCATTTTCTTATATTTCAATTCAAGGTAATAATCTTAAAAATCCTGGAAGGTAAAAATAATATCTTTACAATAGAAAGTCAGTCAGTCACTGCTATAGTTACTATAAAGACTCATTGTAGAATTTTATAGCTGCGGGATCTCTGGTATCAGTCTGATTGCTAATATAGGCTATCTGAATTTTAAAAATTTTGATATGTAAAAAGAATATAGTTAGAAAAACATTTTTGTGTTTCAAATGTCTCTATTTGTTCTGTAATTATCATTTGTTTTTATATTGTCATTAGAAGGTTCCTTACATTTTAAAAGGAAGTATTTACAGAACGTCGTACAGGCTGATCACTGTTAGTTCACTGTTTTCGTTTCTTTCTAATGTGCTGATCTCAGATCTGACTGATTGTGCTCTGTCCTGCATATTTGTATGTTCATGTGAACATTATGTGAGCTGCTGCCATTATTGGAAAAGCTCACAATGTTTATCCCGTCATCTGCTGCTTTCCAAAATGTATTTCTTTTAAGACGATATTATACCTTGAAAGTGCTTCTGTGTAGCTTCTTGATTGATGTCTTCTGCTGGTCCCCTCTTTTTTTTATTATCTACACTTTTGTTTTATTAGCCTTTTCAGTGCATGTATCTGGATGTCCCTCAGCTCATCTTTCTGCGCATTGTTTAGCATTTTGTCTCAACCGCCCCTTTATTTTTGTTCGTCCTGCTTTTGCAGCATTATGAGTTAAAAAAAAAGGGACTTCATTGTTTGTTACTGCCCAGTCTCCAGCATTTGGGTCCTGACTGAGTTGGACTTTAGTGTCTAAATTTTGCTGTCCACATCTGCAGAAAATCACTTGATTTAGCTTTCAGCAGGATTATTTTGGGAACATAATTTAAAGCAGTTGTGTTTTAAAACGATAACCTTTCAGTTTTTACTTGTTAATCTCAGCAGTACCAGAACTGGGAGGCTGCTCTATAGATATAACAGTAAAATGACTTTGCTGAAGTGTTGGTCTGAGTTACAGAATGTTCTATTTGTAAGCATTATGTGAGTTTAATCTCTGACACACAGCAACCTGTGATGCATTTCATTGCTTTTCCATTACATTCAGTGAATTTTAGTCCACACATGAGAGAGTTTTACTAAGAGGAGCACAGAATGTAATTTCCTTCTGGCACTTTCCTTTTTGTTGCCACTTTGTTTGAAGGAATTTGTTTTTGCATACATGCTGTTACAGCACCATTTGCCCTAGAGCTCACCAATATTTGTGCATTGACAAGTCCAGAACTAGTAAAACTTTAGCCATAGTCTTCCAATCTCTGCCTACCTCATTTATGAAAAGGGGGTGATGCTTTTTTCATCTGAGTAGAATGCTATTCTTCATATTGATCCACTAAACATAATGAAAATAACTCATTTGAGGCTAAAATTAATCTTACAGTTATAGCTGGACTTCAGAAGAGAAATAATATCTGTTTTATTTCTGCTCGCAGCTGACTGATCAGCATTGCTAAAGAATTTAGTTGGCTGAATCAAATAGATTTTTATCTAAACATTTCCACATCAGTCATTTTTTTCTGTCCTCACTCACTATAGGGTAGCATTCATGCAGTACATAATTCAATTGATACATTAGCCTGCATACTATTTCTCATGGTAGCATTATTCAGCAAAAGAACCCACCTGGGGTTATTCAAATATCTTCTGCTTTACAGTTTTAAATGACATGAGCAAAAATATCAATATTCTTTCCATAGATTTACACTTGCTGCTTCCATCCTGTCATTTGAATATCACTGTTCATAATTAAAGGGCTGGTTTGTTCTATTGATTATTCCTACTTTGCATAAAGATAAGAGGCTAAACACTGCTGAGGCTTCATTCCTGAACAACACATTTGCATGTTGGAGGGAAAAAAAATGGAAAGAATCAGGTCATGCTATAAAAGGAAATGTTTGACATACTTTAGGCAGACAATTTTTTGGAGAAGTGTACCATGTTAGTGATTGAATTCCTTCTCTAAACACAATGTAGATTCTCCTTATCCAGGAGATAAGGGAACTCAAGGCCACACATCTGCTCAGCATCAGAGCTGAGGAGCGTGGGTGGGACGGGGTGCACTGAATCACCGCGCATGGTTTCTGTCGACAGTATTGATTTTGTGTGTGCGTTTGTGGGAGAGTGGGCCTTCTGGCTGAGTGTATGTGGCATCTGCGCTGGTTTGTGTGTGTCTGAGAGAGAGAGAGAGAGAGAGAGAGAGCGCTGGTGTGTATGTGTATGTGTGAGTGTGTGTATGCAGGTCAGATTTATGGTCTTGACGGTGCTTGAATATTAGAGTCATGATCAGCTAACCGAGTCCATTCTGGCTAGGATAGCCCCAAGGCCCAAGGAAATGATACATACTTGTCTATGTGCTGTGTGTATGTGTGTCGGTGTGTGTGTGTGTGTGTGTGTGTGTGTGTGTATGTGTGTGTTCAGGGCGGATATATTAACATCATTATCACTATCAGCTCCACATGCATATAACATCCTGACATTAGTGGTTTATTGTTATGAATCTAATAGCCTTCATTCATTTTCTTTCCCTCTCTTGCTCTGGAATAATCCTCCCTAGTTCACCTCTATACGTCTGTTTTGGGTTTTTTTCATTCCTCTCTTTACTCAGACAACCTCCTTCATTCATGTTCCTCTCTTCTTCTCTTTTATTTCAGTTTATTTCAATAAAAAAGGTGACTTGCAGTTAGTAAGCACAAGTATGCAAAATCAGTGAAACAATTATATAATATGTTCAGTTGTGTACTACAATATTTACTGTTATAAAGTAGTCTGATTTTCCTTATTCTGTGAATGTTACTTTCTGTTTTGTGCTTGATGGGCTTCAAAACTGTTAGCCCCATTATTTAAACTTCAATTTTTAAGAAAGTAGTTTAGCAAGTCAAAGAGTTTGCTTGTGGAAAATCACAAAGGAACAACACTACAAGCATTCAAGGCTACGATGGTTCACTGTCAGAGCCAACTGTTTACTCATGACAGACTGACACAAAAATTGTTTGTGTGTCCTCAAACGAGTTACCCGTTCATCACCTTCTATTTTCATTGGTTATGGCAGATTTCAAAATTTCTAAAAGTAAAGATCCAAATTTAAGATTTATAATGTTAGACTTATATATATATATATATATCTA
>JBAMYA010063450.1:0-27284 GCA_037176975.1 Arrhamphus sclerolepis | reverse complement strand
TATATTTATAAACATACATACATACATATGAAAATCAGTGATTTTTGGACTAAAAGCCTCAAATTTATGATAAAAGTTGCGGACTTTGTGTAATTTGAGATGTTGGTAGTTTTTTGGGCTGTTTTTTTTTTTTTTTTTCATTTTATGACCAAGTCCAGCAGGAAATCTGACAACAAAGCTGGTTGAGAAAGTGAAGAATAACTGGCCTGTTGATCATTAAGTACACATATTTCTCAAGTCTGCTGTGTAAATAAACTTACTTGATTTCAGGGACTAAATGCGTTTATGTGACATTTACAAGTGGACTTTATAAAGCCACGATTCAAGGCAAGCGAATTTTGAAATAGGGGAGAGGCTGTCGTCTTCTGGCAGAAAACATTCGTTTACAGTAATAAGAAGCTCTTTCACATGACTGCGCCTGCACACGGCTCCACTTCTAGTTTAAGAAAATCCTCGTGAATGTGTGTTTGCACTCAGTGTGCAGAGAAAACACAACATGTTTACGAATCCATCCAAGAGTCCCAAAAGTGCAGGAGATTTCCAGCAAGTCTTGTGTGAGTGGATTTTATTTTGAAAGGTACACAGAAATACAGCAATCTGAACACTTTCATCATGGTGAGTGAAGTCTTGTAAATCAGTTACGTGGTGTCATGTCAGCCTCAATTTTAAATGCTTCATTTTTATCTATTATATTTCTCTCCCTTGGGAGAAATTGGGCTCGGACAAAGGGAATACCGCACAACACAATAAGCAGCGAGGCATAAAAAGACAGAGAGAGACAGCACGGTGCACATGAAGAGCAGATGCTTCCAACTGCATTACAGTTAGAGAAATAAAGCTGCAAGCGAGGCGGGAAAACATTCTGTCACATGTTTTGGAAACCTTCCAGAAACCTTTGAGTGGAAACAGGAAAAAATATTCCAATCAGAATTTCTTTCAGGGATGGATGGATGGATGGATGGATGAAACCTCTAGATTAGCTCTACAGCTAGCATAACTCCATAAGACTAAATATTTCAGGCCTACAAAGACTTATAATTACAAAGAGAGGCACCGTAGGAAAAATCTGCGTTAGTCAAAGCTTAATTATTGTTAAAGCTTAAGTGTCATTACATGTCTTCTGATTGGTTGAATTCCTGTAGGATCTGCACGCCACCTGGAGACCACAGCGGTGTCCAAAATCAGCCCCTAGTCGCCATGAACCATCAGCGCGGTCTCTACTTATCAGTGATGTCTGAATGCGTACAGTAGTGACAACAGAGGCTAACGGAGGACTGCGAAGATGCTGCTATATTCATCCACTAGGTGGCAGCACAAAGGATGCATTTGGGGCCCCACCCAGCAAAAATAGATAGAAAATGATAATAAAAATAAATAAATAGACAAAGAATAAATAAGAAATAAAACATTGCACATTGTTAGAGCAAAAATAATTAACTATACTTTGCTGTCTGCAGCAGTTATGTGAATTAAAATCCCTTGTTGAAGCACTTGTTACAACCAACGTCTGCAGAATAGCACCTCTGAACGTACAATAGTAGCTGGACTACAGCAGCAGAAGATCACAACAACTGTCGCTCCTGTCAGCGAAGAACAGGAAACTGAGGCTGCAGCTCACACAGACTCAGCAAAACTGGACAACAGAAGGCTGGAAGAAACGTTGTCTGGTCTGATGAGTCTGGAGTTCAGCTGCGACATTCAGACGGTAGGGTCAGAATTTGGAGTTAACAGCATGAAAGCATGAACGTGGAGGAACACTTTGGGCCCCTTAGGACCGACTGAGCATCATTTAACCACGGCAGCCCACATGAGTGCTGTTGCTGACCGTGAGCATCTTCTGACAACAACTTCTAACAGGACAAACACTCCATGTTACAAAGCTCTGCGATGTCGTGGAAGCGAGAGATTCTCATCATGGATGTGCAGGAAATGGCGACGATATCATGCCAACATGAAACAAACTTCTCTAAAGGAATGTTTCCAACACGTTGATGAAAAGGTTTATGTGTTGTTGGGTTTTTTTCTGCACTGGTGTTGGTTAAACACCTCATTATCTTCAGGACGCCTGAAGAAAAGCAGATGTGACTCTTCATTCAGGAGATTCACAAGAATGCAACCTCGCTGAGCCCGAGTGTAGAGAGCGAGGAGGATGAGGATGATCAGTACGCTTCTTTGTCTCACACTTGATATGTCAAGACATGAACTTAGGGGACATTAAGACAAAGAAAAGATGGTAAAAAGAAGAACTTCATGTCCCCCTGAAGAAGGGAAGTTAGTCACATAAAAGCAGAGAGCCGAACGCAGAGTTAAAAACGGAGCCAGATGGACTGAGAGTAAGCTATTATGAAGGTCAGGATGCTGCTGTTAAACCTGGCTGAAATAACCAGGGATTACAGCAGGGATTTCAGTCTATCCATGTCAGATTTAGCGAGAATTATCCCAAAGAAAATAGAAAAAAAAAAAACCAAAACATAAAGCAGCTTTGTGGTTTTAATATCTGTGTGTGGAACTAAATCGCTAATAACAGTTAGAGCATTCCAGGGACGAATCCTTACTTTTACTCGAACCTTTAAGCTGTTCTGTTCCTGCCGTGTTGTCACTCTGGACATTTCTTTTACAGGCTTTCTTCTACATCTGTCAGTAACATCATGAGGAGGCATCTGAGGCACCACAATTACAGCCAGAATCACGAAGGTCTAGCTTTGTCCAACGAGAGAACCGAGACCTGCGACAGATGCTCTGGACTTCACCATCACGGAGTCACTTTGAAACCAACATCTAACGCATGCATAACATTTGAAAATAAATCCAAACGCCGGTTAACACTAACTACTACAAGTACTAGTGCAAACGGTTCAAACCCAGTCCAAAACTGTGGACTCAAAATCGAGGCGGGAAGTTAAAACCGACAAATAACTACAGACTGCAGTTGTTTTATTCCTCCTGTGAAAAAAATTATAAAAAAAACTTTGGTAAAAGTAAGTCCGTGACATGAAGACACAAAGAAAATAGAAAGCTTTTGTGACCATCTGTTTAAAAAAAAGACTCAACGACGACGTTCCCACACTGCGTGTGACCCTGACATTATCAGCGTGAGCTTTGGCTGCGTTTTTAAACCTTTAACGGCAGAAACTTCACAGAAACATAGCTCATCTCAGTATTGTTTCACGAAAACAGCAACATTAAAACCAGTCTAAAACCAAACCTAAACGAAGATTCAAACAAAAACTATTAAAGGACTTTAAAGCTGAATCAGGAATGAGTTTTGTTGGTCATTTACAGCGTTTCAGTTGACGTGCTGTCACATGGCAGGATGTGTCACATAAAAAGAGGGAAAAAGAAGTGTGATGCTACTTTATAATCTATTTTGGTCACTTCTGCCATCCTCCATGTAAGCAGAACCTCAACGGCTGAAGATTTAAAAAGAAAAAAGAAAAAAAAAAGGATTAACCTGCTCCTGAGAAACGACTCCTCACCATCACTTTCTAAAGACTGGTGTCCCAGCTCATCAAAAACTTCTAATTAGAACTTTTCTGAGGAAACTTTACTGTGATTGTTTGATTCATTACTGACATCAAAAGTGGAATAACTGAGGTGGAGAGCCGCTGGGTGATGTCAGAACGTCAGGATATACCCCTCAAAGTTGCAAATGTTTGTCAAAACGCATGCTTTTTATAAAATTGACTTTTTTTTAAATAACAAAAATTTGTCATTTTAGGAGAAACTGTTGTAGTTATATAAAAAAAAGTCATTTTATGACTAATTTTTGGTCAAAGTTGATACCTTCCAACAAATAAACTGTAATTTTAAGTTAACAAGTCACAATTTTGTGACATTTGTGATTGTATGATTTTAGAAAAAGTCTTAATCTTTCAAAAATAATACAAATAAAACATTTTACATCAAAATTAGCTTCCTTTTTCTTTTCTTCTTCTTCTTTTTTTTTTTTTTTTTTTTTTTTACAAAAAGCAAAACCAACCTATATTCAAATTTGTGACTTTACCAGAAAAAAAAAGTGATTTTAGTCCAAATGTACCTACATTTTTTGATAAAGGTCACAATTTTTGTGAAATTTGATATTATATGACAAAAAAAGACACCTTTTAAAAAAGTGATATGTGAAAATGTGATATTTCAAAACTGCGGATCGATCACCCACTACTCCACAGCCACCAGCATCATCCCTTCTTAGAATGCAAAGAAAAAAAAAGTTTTAAAAAATGTGTTTAAAAATGGAAATAGTTCATATTTGACGCCTTAATGCATTAACTCTTTATGCTGAGGAACTTAAATGTATTATTTTGTCTTCATTGTTTTTATAGATCGTAATGTTTTACAGTGTAAAACAGGTCTTTCTTGAGAATGAGACCATGTGTCTCAATGAGACCAACCTGTATAAAGAAAAAAATCATTTTCGTGCAAAATATTGTGCACGAAAAACTAATTTCAGATGTTTGACACTGCAATGCAGATTTTGTCAACAAGCTGGTATAAATCCAGTTTTCTGATTGGCTTAAACTCCCTGAGATGATGCTCCCATAAGACCTTTTAATGATCACAACAGGCACAATAAATCAGCAGTCGCAGTTTAGAAGAATATGATTCAAATTTAAAGCAGAAAAGCAAATAAAGAGACAAAAACTGAGACAAAGAGACAAAGACTGGCAATTCCCATCTGATGTCCACTTTAGGAAGATGAGTGAATGTGACTCATTGAGCGGACAGCAAGATGAGAAAAACACTAAAGAAAAGCAAACTGTTTACCGTTCAGCCCACTTATCTAAAATTCTGTTTAAAGCAACGATAAATGCTTGATCTCTTCATCTGCACGTAAGCATCAACTCTCTGGATGCCAGCGAATACCTGCATCAGAGCAGCTTCAGCTACGTGACAATGGAGAGGGGGAAGTTGGTCCTCGGGAATTTAAAGAGCAAACACAGCTGGTCATTTAGACTCAGAGGCACGAGGCATGTACATGTAAGGTCAACAGTCATGCTCCTTTTAGGTAACAGGGACAGCGTCTGTTCTTTGTGCATTAACCAGTGGCCAGGATGCTGCCGTCTTTCATGAGTCATAACAGCATCTTCTGTTCGCCTCCTGGCTGTTTGGTTCAGCTGAAAACACTTTTATTCTCCGACACAATCGAGCGTCACCCTCTAAAGCAGGGGTGCCAAACTCAAGACCCGTGGGCCCTTGAGATCATTCAAAGACGATCAAATATTTATAACTAGAACACTTCTGAGGAAATTTTAATGTGACTCCCCGTTTGATTGAGTATTGACATTAAAGGTGGAATAACTGAGATAGAGAGCAGCTGGTTTACGTCAAAAAGTCAGGATTTAACAAAATATTTCACAACAAAAAGTTGCTCATGTTTGTCAAAACTCGTGACTTTTGTACAATTTACTTCTTTTATAACAAAAATTTGTGATTTTAGGACAAAAGCCCCAATTTTGTTATAAAAGGAAATTTTGTGAAATTTGCCACAATGCGTTTGTGTAAATGGAAAGTATTGTATATTCAAGGCCTTAGAGCGACTCAAACGAAGAAGGACGAGCATAAATGTCAGCAACGATGTTTGTCCTGTACGTAGGCTACATGAGTGGGAGAAATCCAGCTGTGAAAGCAGGCTGCATCTTGGGATGTCCCGTTTAGTCCTGGACCGGTTCACAGAGCCAGAAAGTGAACGTTTCAGCCTCCGTCAGACCTTCCCGGTGCAGCTCCAACGCCGCCACTCCTCAGGCGCCACATCCACTGGTCACATCCACATCTTTACCTTTCACTCATCTACCAGCACTTCTTCAACACCCATTTTGTTTCATGTCTTCTTTTTTTTCACCTCCACCTCCCAGCCCCTTGTCCTATAATAAGCTCTGACATGAATTTCTGCAGTTTTAACTGTCAGGACACTCAGAGGGAAGATCACAGGGCATCTGCTTAACTGTAATGAAAGGATGTAAAAGTGGATCCCTGCAGCAAAACCCATCTTTTCTCTTTAACTCATCTTCACACAGCAGCAGGTACAGTATAATCTTGTCCAAACAAAACCAGAACACCTGGATAGCACTAACACTTTCTTGCCATAAAAAGTGGAACTGACTCTGTGCAGTGAAAATTACACAAATCGAATAATGTGTTGTGGGAAGATGCAAAAACATTGATGAAAGAATAATTAAAAGAGAGCATATTAATAGAAAAAGTATTTTTCTCTAAGCTGGGGCAGAAAAAAAAAAGTTTAGATATAACACAACCATCTCACTCAGACCGAGTGTGATATCTGTCATTCAGTAAGTCGTACGCAACCATCCCACTTCCGGGCTGATGCTCATACAGGAAGTAGGTTTTCTTGCAGTTCCTCCGCTGACCACAAGGTGCTGCCTCCAAAACAGCCTCCGTGTTACAAGTGCCAACTTTGCAGCAGAATAAAACATATTAACAGCCTGGGACAAAACTTGTTTTTGGTCTCTGCAGGTAGATTTTACATCGACGACAACTGTACGGAGGTGAATTTGTTTTGTACCACAGCAGGTACATTTAAATTAGGCAATAAAGCTGACCAATCAGATGCCCAGACATTGTTTGACATGCTTGAATGAGAGCTTTGTCCTGCCTTTTTGCACATGGTGCCATGCTGTTCAAGGGGAAACAAGCTTCAAAGACTCTGTACAAATGTATCGAATAGTTGGTCCAGTCAACGGTTCTGTGACATCACAGATCCCGGGTGACGGCATCCGACCTATGCATCATCAGAAATTCAATTCATTTTTCTGTGGGGTGAATGGTGCAAAGTTTGAACACTGAATTCATATGATGCAAAATCCCGATGAGGGGGTGGAGCCAAGTCCTGCGGCTGACCCCGCCCCCTGAAAACAGCCGCCATTGTAAAAAGGGAGCCGTTGTACCATGTCTCTTTAGTATATTGACCAAAATAAGTCACATACATGCCATTAGACCTCTGAGAAAGCTGTTAACTTTAAAAGAAAGAGTATAATGTCTGCTTTAACCCAACTTGGCATGCTGTGTCAGTTTTCTTGTACATGCAAAGCAACCTAACGTCACTGGATTTTTATTGAGAAAACCTACACAATATTTTTTCCCCTTTTAATGTGCCCTATAAAGTTGCTCAGTATGGGAAAATTGCTTAAATAAACAAAAGCTTTGAATGTCCAGGCTTTCATTTTAAAAGCAAGTAAAATGTGCGCCGTTCATCCATCAGTTGAGGACATTAACAGTAAATGTGCATGCAGATGCAGATATTAACAGTAAATGTGCATGCAGATGCAGATATTAACAGTATATGTGCATGCAGCTGCAGAAATGAGCATTTATCTGTCAATTCTCGCGTTAACATCAGCAGTGTTAGTGAAAACTGGTTAAAACAAGCTGCTTTGTTGTAAATCCCAGTCAGCTGCTGTTTCTCTGCAGGAGGAGTGACCACAGTCCGTCACAAATGAGGATGGTTTTATTTGATTTATCTTTTGTGAGACCATGGTTGTCCGTGGACGCCATAAATATGTAGGTGTGAAAATGAAGTTTGGCCTACAGAAACGTCCCCCGGTCAACAAACACGCTGATGCCAGAGCCAGAACAACAAGCAGCAGCTGCAGCGGCAGCATCCATGCGGCCCCCATTCAAGCGGAAACACGCGTGTAAACGTCTGATTAAAACACGCACACATCACTCAAACCCACCGCCTGCAGCTTGTGTCGGACGGCCGCCTTCCCGTGCAGCGGCGGGTCCCCCCTCTTCTGCAGCCCGCTGCGCGGGTGCTCCTTCTCGGCTTTGTTGAGCCCCCCGGTACGGTCGGCTCTCTTCTCCCGGCTCCTGGAGCCTCCATCACCGCTGCTGTCCAAGCTGCTGAAGTTCCACACGATGAGAGTCTGGACCAACAGGACGGCCAGAGCGGCGACCAGCAGTGCGGACCGGGAGCGCCGGGCCAGCCTGCGGGCGCACGGGTTGCCGTTCATCGCTATCCTCCGCCCTCCCCCCGGTTCACACTGAGACTGGGAGCTCCATCCGCTAGACGCAGACAGTGGGGTGTGAATGCTCCCCTCAGCGGCCTGAGAGGAGCTACAGGCAGACAGGAGGAGGGAGGGAGGGAGGAGGAAGAGGAGGAGGGAGTTTGGTACAGGCTCGGACTGGGGAGAGATGTCTGGAAGCGGCGGGGAGGACGCAGATGCCCTCATGTGGCTGTTATGGAATGAACACTTGTGGAAAGATTTTATTTACTCCTTTAAATTAAGTCCTGCAGGGCCGGAGCTGTTTCTGCGGCCTGGGGGCAGACCTGTACTGGGCCCCTGCACACCCCCACTAAAGATGCTGTTACTGCTAACCTGTATGTCATGGGGTCCAGCACTCGGGCCCGGGTCCAGAAGATACTTCAGTTATTATTAACATTTAATATAAAATATATGAAAAGATTTATTTATTTTTTAATTATTACTAAATGAATGGCAAATGAATCCATTGTTTGTTTCTCAAATTCTAAACTTTTAAAGAATAATTTGCAATAACCACCACCCAACTCCCAGTGTTTATCATAATCATCCATCAGTGGAATAATACAACCTTTCCTCTGAACGTCATCATAATTGAATTCAGTCAGATTTGGCTGCAAATACCCTACATCAGATGGTGGGACTGAAGTGGACTATGCAAATGCTCCAGGGGGCCTTCAAGCCACCAGGGTGCCCCAAAGCAGTATCTTCAGTCCCATCTCAGGAGAATTAAGATGACTTGTTATGACTTGTATGTTTATGAAATCTGTAATATGTTTAAAAGATAAATGTTGCGACTAATGCTTTTGTGACATAATTACATAAAAATCGCTGCAATTTTACAGCTTTTGTAATATGTTAAAATGTTGGAAAAAGTTGAAATTTTCCAACAAAATAAAAATTGTTAAGGCAAGGCAAGTTTGTTTGTGTAGCACATTTCATAAATGCAAACCAAAGTAATTTACAAGGCATTAAAATGAAATTAATTAAATAAATAAAAAAAATAAAAACAATTTAAATGTGTAATTGGACAGAAAAAGGATTAAAAACAAAGAATAGTAAAACAGTGCAGTAAAATCCAACTAAAGAAAGGTGCAGGAAAATGATAGTTTCCAGTTTAACTTTAAAAGCATCTAGATTTGGAGAACATTTGATATCAGAGGAAGTTTATTCCATGTATGTACAGTGTAGTAGCTAAATGCATTTTTAACCTGTTTGGTCCTAACTGGACATTCTACCAGCTGACTGCTGCATAAAGATCTTAGAGCTCTACTGGTTTATGTTCTACTAGAAGATCAGTGATGGTTTCTGGAGCCTGATTATAAAGTGATTTGTATACTAACAGCAGCACTTTAAAGTCTATTCTGTAGGTAACTGGTAGCCAGTGGAAGGATCTCTGTAGGTAACTGGTAGCCAGTGGAAGACAGCAGCAGTAATGTGTTCAGTTTTTCTGGTTTTTGTTAGAACTCTGGCAGCAGAGTTCTGGATAAGCTGAAGATGTCTGATTGTCTTTTTGGGAAGACCAGAAAAAGGAGCATTACAGTAATCAAGTCTACTGGAGATGAAGGATGAATGAGCTTCTCAAACTCAGCTCTGAACATCAGACCTCTGACTCTGGAGGTTTGAGGTTCAGGTCTGAGTCAATTAAAACTCCAAGATTCTGTACCTGGGATTTAGTCTTAAGCCCTCTGGATTCAAGCTGGGAGACGACTCTCATTCTGTCTGTTTTATTACCAAATAGAATTATTTCTGTCTGGTCCTGATTTAACTGAAGGAAGCTTGACTGCATCCAGATGTTCACTTGCTCCAAGCAGAGACAGAGGGAGTCTGATGGACCAGAGTCATTTGGTGAAAGATCCAGTAGATCTGAGTGTCATCTGCATAGCTGTGATCAGCAACATTGCTGTTACGTACGATCTGACCTTCATGTAGAGGTGGAATAATAGTGGTCCAAGAACTGACCCTTGAGGGACTCCACAGGTCAGTGGAATAAGCTCAGATTTATTCTCACCAATGGAAACAACAAAGCTCCTGCCTTCAAGATAAGATCTGAACCAACTGAGAACTGGACCTGATAACCCCACCCAGTTTTCCAGTCTATCCAGAAGGATTTTGTGATCCACAGTATGAAAGGCTGAACTAAGATCCAGCAGCACCAGAAAAGATGTTTTACCTGCTTCAGTGTTCAGATGAAAAAATCATTTAAGACCTTGATCAGAGCTGTCTCAGTGCTGTGATTTTTTTTTTTTTCGAAAGCCAGACTAAAATCTGTCTTAAAGACAGTTTGCATTTAAGAAGCTGTTCAGTTTGATCAATGCAACTTTCTCAGTAATTTTCCCAATAAAGGGAAGATTAGAGATCAGCCTATAATTGTTTAATTCTGAAGGATCTAAGCTTCTCTTCTTCAGAAGTGACTTGACAATTGCAGTTTTCAGAGATCTGAATGTAAATCAATATTGCTTCAAATAAAACTGAAGCATACTTTAACACGAAAAACTCTTTTGTGCTACTTTTAAGAAAGAGACACATTTGGTCCTCTTTTTTTTCTTATTGATATTTGGGTGACTGGCAGTACATTATTGGAGATGTTACTTCTAAAATGACTTGAAATATTTGAATTCAGCCTATCAAAGTTGGTGCAGGTGATTCTCACCAAGCGAGAAACACACACAAGAAAAACAATATTATTATGTTTCTATGATGAAAGTATATGATTCAATGCATTTCACTTTTAAGGTCCTTTTTGTTGCTTTTGGCTTTGAAAAAGGTTTTTTTTCTCCTACAAAGGAACCTGAGCACAGTCAAGAGTGAATTATTTATTTTTTATTTTATTTATATTTTTATGTGGGGATTTTATAGTTCCTGTTTATGCTCTGAAAACTTTATGACATTCCCTTTGGAGGACAATGGAAAGTGTTGTTGCTGATAGGCACAGCTCTGTGAGGGCTCCACATACAAGCAGGACCCAAGGTGCTTTCCTAAAGCATACAAAGTAGTCTCTTTAGGTATATTTAGAGAAAAACAACTGAGACCCGATGACACTGGAATTTGTAGTTGTTGCAGGTAGTCTCACAATATCTAGTCACATTTGAAGACACGGAGAATTAAAAAAAAAAAAAACATACATGTCTGGAGGAGCAGATTTTATTTTATTCATTGCAAGTGAGGAAATTCATACCTTTAAAAATCAGTGCATTGTCAGTATTGTCACTTGAGGTTCTGGTATTTGTGTCATCACTTTATTTTGTGAGTAATTCTCATTGAAAATTAATAATGAGTGTCTAGTGTCAGTTATTACACTTGAGACGGCTACCAATGTGTGTTGTAAGATCATTTTGAGATAGCGTGTGTGGTTGCATCACACTCACAAAATTAGAGGCCTTATGACCAAAATGATGTGCATGTACATGTTTTTTTGTTTACGGGAAGGAAAAGAAGAAGAAGAACAGTTTTCTCTTTGCCAGCAAACTCTGGCCGCTGTGTCGTTTCCCACAGAGCCACGAATGTAAAACTTGTGAAACCACGGATACTCTGGTCATTCAGCTGAGAATCAACGATGCACGCTGTTTTCTGTGATGATAAAACAGATCAATGTGACCAACAAGAAAATAAAACAAGCAGTGGATAAACACACTGGCACAAAACACAGCATGATCAACAGTGCAGCAATAAACAAGCCGCAAAAGGAAATAGACACAGTTACAGTGGGACTGATGGTCCAGTTTAAAGCCTGCACAGCACAAGGAAAAACAAGATATAAGGCTTCCTCAGTGGTCTCAGCAGGCAGTGGCTCTTTTTCTCTGGTTGTCAACATCCAGCGGTTGTCTAGCGCTGGACTGGGTATTCCTTCTCTGAATGGTCCAAGTCTGTCTGGGTTAATGGAGTTCACACGGGTGTCTCCTCTTGCCACAGGTCAGTGTGGAGGAGCGTTTGTACTGCTACTGTCTTCACAACGGGGCATCCCAGGATGGATACACAGGCACTCCTGGTCTTAACCAGAGACCATATTACTGTGGCTCCTTTAGGCCATGTCTGCAGGCACAGAGAGCTGTGCATGTTAATCAGAACATGGCACAGCTGTGGATTGGCAGGATCGCGCCACTCACTTTGAATTGCAGCCATTGAAGCCAATGACCTGAAGCACCAGAAGCACTTGCAGCGGCCCAGAAGTGACCGTCCAACACACTCTGTCAGAGATTTGTGTCAAGTCTACTCTGGCGCTTGGCCGCTGCTGGGCCATGTCAATTTACACACACTACATCAAGTAGACAGGTAGGGATACAGGAAGTCAGGGAGAATTTGGTGAAATGTTGAAAATCGACATTCTGATAAACCATTGAGTCTTGGTGTAAACAATTCAGATGATTTTTGCAAAAGATTTGAACCACAAATGAAGTAAGACTCAGTTTATATGTAAAAGAATACATTTTATTTAACACCACATACCCTTTCAAATGTGAAATTCTAGAAAGACAAGAAATATTGAAATGTATGCCTTTAAACACACAACATTTGCGATCTCAAAACCTTCAGGTGCACTCGTAATCCAGGTGCACTCGTAATCTCTCCCGAACCAATTCAAACAGCCTATGGGACTTAAGATGGCGCCAATGCCATTTCAAAAAAGGACCACAGTCTTTTCAGTGTTTGGGGGGACTCTGGCTTTGCAACCTTTAGTTGCATGCGGCAGTCAGGTTAGAGAGGTGGTTTACAAACATAGTTGACCTGTCTATGCAGGTCTGTAATAATATAACATGTGATTGTCTTTATTGTCATTGTACAACAGTACATCAAGATTAAAACTGTACCACAAGGTTGTGGCCTAACGGTAGTTAACCCCTTTTAGAATCATTAGTGGGATCTTACTGGAAGGAAACTTACCTCTTGATACAATGAATTGTCTGTAAAATCTGAGCCATTGTAGAATACCCATACAAGCTTATAATCTATAACATGGTTAAATTTGGGCTGCATGACAGTTGCAGTATTTTATTTACTTAGTTTTTTTTTTTTTCTTTTTTGCATTCTAGATTATTTAAAGAGCAAAACCACACTAAAGGTCAAGGGATGGTGTACATAAAGAGAGCCATCATATAGTCTGAGGCAGCCACTAACCT
Organism: Arrhamphus sclerolepis; assembly: GCA_037176975.1. Taxonomy (NCBI): domain Eukaryota; kingdom Metazoa; phylum Chordata; class Actinopteri; order Beloniformes; family Hemiramphidae; genus Arrhamphus; species Arrhamphus sclerolepis. Next base: position 14,170 of record JBAMYA010063450.1, on the reverse strand, counting down.
TCTCCTCACTGATTCATATCTTCATTGATTTTGAACTTGACATAAAACAAAACGCTGTCACTTTGTTTGGAGCCACGTCACTTTGAAAACATTTGAATGGTACTAAATGCCTAGTTGAAAACAGAGCTCATGAACTGTAACACTGGTATTTTGACCAAAACATGTTACTTTTTTTTTGAACACCTGAGGAAACTGTGCCAGCTTTTGAATAAAGGCTATAGTGTCTCCTCTAAAATGTGATATGAGCCTAATAATTAAGATGAATTCTAAGTACAAATAAAAGACTGTTATAAATAGTTGTCTGAATTGATGGGTGTAAGTCCTTTTTAGATATTTAAGCCTGATTCAACTTGTGTCACAGCTCAGTCAAAAAAAAGAAAAGCTTGATGTGTCATGCTAACGGCTCCTTTTTTTAAAAAAAACAAAAAACGATGCCTTTCACCAGTGATTAAAACAGCCTCAGTGCAAGCTTGATAAATCTGAGTGCTGTAGGTGTTTTTGGCTTCAGTCTATGAATAGAGCACTGTAATGTGATTAAATGCTTGACTGGCATCAAATTATTATTTGCCCAAAATCTGTATACAAGAGTTGTGTGATGAGATGTGATGAGTTATTTGTTATCTTTGTCAACATTGTATTTTTATTTTAGGACAGGAAAAAAAAAGGACGTTAACAAAGAAAACTGAGACACTACTATGCTCAGTATGACCAGTTTTGAAGCTTAAAAGCTCTGTGTTAAGCCAGGTACACACTGTCGAACTTATGCAGTTTCATAAATTTGATGCAAACTGCATTGCACAATGTGAAAAGGATTGACCATTAGTTTGCAGCATGTGACACTATATGATTGAACGTACAATGAATATTGGCATTGACAAATGTAAACCCAAGTTTATTTCAGCCTTTGGTCATAACATCATCATCGCCAACATCTTTACTTCCAGGTCAAGGTCTTTGGAGGACTTATATAAAGTTGCACTTCCTCACCTGACCACTAGGTGCTGGCTCCAAAACAGAGAAAATCCCCATTGACTCCCATGTTTAAATACTTACAGTTCTGGTCTATATTGATAAATTTTACGTCCAAAACAATTCTATGGGGAGGTGATTTTTTTTCTACAAGGTCAGATGAAATTATATAAAACGATACAGAATACATATAACAAATGTATTCATAATCACAGGCGTGGTCTTTTGATTCCGGCCAACATAACAAATGGCTTCAGAAACCAGGAATTGTTATATGTTAGACTTAATTCCTAACAAGCAAATGTTTTATCGTCATTCATAACCTAGATTTACTATGCTGTACTGGAACTTTGCTCAGTGCATGAACTGTTGTCCCTTCTGGAGCTTTGTCCACTTAATGGTCTTTAAAGACTGATTACAATGATGGTAACACTGTGTTTGAGTCACATTCATGTCATGTTTGTCACTGTGTCAAGCAAAGGTCACGCGTTGGCCATAGCTCGGTGAGCTGGACGTTCACATGCTGAGATTGATATTCACGATGAAAACAGAGACAACGCATCCATCTGGACCCTGAAAGCAAAGCAGAAACAATCAGATGTGTGTGTTTGTGTGACTTCCTGCAACTTTTTGACACAACTTTGTAGCAATTTCTCCTCTTCCCTCAGGATCACTATCTTTGAGCACTGCCCAGTTCTGCTGAATGAAGATTGGCACATTCAGGGCACCGTTTTTCTCACAGGCAGTTTTCTTTTTAAATTTAGTTGTTTTTTTGTTTTGTTTTTTGAGAGAAATACAAATGAATCTACCCAGTTGATGACATTCACAATTAAAAAAAAAAAAAAAAGCTTTCATCCCCTATTCAAAAGTATCTGCATCAGATTTTACTTATTCTATTTTACATATTAGAACATAATAAAAAATAATCTGCTTGATACTGAGTCTCAGGGTACAGTCATCCCAGGCACTCAATTCCTGGTTTCTGGCACAGTTGGAAGAGATGTGCTGTGCTTGGTAATGCTGTGGTTGCATGTGTAGGAAGGAGTATATGCAAAGTATACATTTTTTGTATAAAGATTCTACATTTAGATGCAGCAGTTAACAATAATTTAATAACATAGAGGCATAATTCAGAAATCAAAATGCATGAAAGCCTGTATTTGATTGGCAGATCAGTCCAACCCATGCATCTATCCTCCAATGAGGACAACTATGAACACCTTTATGAAATCAAAAAGGCTCAATCTGTGTTGCTGCTCTGGAATATTTAGGTGTATGCCAATGAAGAAAGATATCAGCTATGATTTTAGAGAAACAAATATTACTGCCCATCAGCCTGGGAAAGACTATAAGACCATTTCCAAACAATTCTGAGTCAACCACTCAACACTGAAAAAGATTATTTTTTTACGTGGTGTTAAGAAAAGTTAAACCTTAAAGCACAAACTATAACCTCGAGCTCCAGCTGCATTTCTTTGTTCTTTGTGAGACTTTGCGGAAGCCTCCTCAACCTGGTATGGGATCTCTCAAGGCTGCTTTCCCAATTATTGCACATTTCTTCTCAATAACACATTAACAGACAGTCACGCTTGAGATGTTTTCTGATTAGATAGCTCACCATACATCATTTTCTAGCATGACCTCAACTTTATAAAATACACCCCTACTGAATACCAAGTTGAAACAACTTCTGCTTGAACCTGCCTCCTGCTGCAAGTCCTCCTCAGTCTCCAAAAGTGTGGAGACATTTGTCAAACACAGCATACCCGCTCAAACACCTCAAACCAGCCGTTAAACATCTTGGGTAAGGGGTGATGATGTTGTCTTGGACCTGGGTATCCTGGAGTTATTCAGTCATCCATGAACTCTGTACTAAAGTTCTTAAGAGTCAAGCGTGAGGCCATCAGCTAAAGCTTGTCTGAAACTGGGACATGTTGCAGAACAACAGTCTCAAGCACACTAGCAAATCTATAATAGAAAGGCTAAAAAAGACAAAATCAAAGACTTGTCATGACCCAGTCCAAGTCCCAAACTGACATTACATTTATAGAAAAAAGAACAAAAAACACAATAAACCCTGTAATCATAGTGATGATGATGAGCATTATTATTATTGTTGTTACATACAGTAACTGGATCTATTCATGATTCTACAACCTACTAAAACTGTATGTCACATGAAGAACAGACCCATTTTTCTGTACTTCTTTCAAAGCACCACTGAAGTATTTGGCAATTTACTAGATTAATGTTATTCGTTCTACTTAATGTGAATGGTTTGGAGGACATTAGAGAGTAATCTGTTATCCAATTTCACAGGCAGGCTAAAACCAGGTCTTGGAATCTCTTGTGTCTCAATCTACTCCTCCCTTTCAGTCTAATCGCCTCTCTTCCAGCTGGAGCACAGGGAACAAGGGAACTCCAAGGGGGTCTAATCTGGGCACAGACCGCCCAGGATTGCTGCTCAGGTCCCAGGCCAGTGGCTTTGACTTGCTCCCCTCTCAAGTCAGTAGGCCTGCTTTGCTGGAAGTTTCCTTTGGTAGACAACACAGTGACACAGTCGTGGATGGAGAGGTCAGGAGGAGAGATGAAGGACTAACGAATGAGTGGTTGGAGGGAAATAACGAATGGGCAGTGAGAGAAAGGAGGATGATTGAGGAGATGAATTAATATATAAATATGGAAGAAAATGTGAAGGTTACTTTGTTTAGTTTTTTCTAGGACCTTCAAGTCCACTTATATTCCCCCTCTTCTCTCCAAACCCCCTATCCCTCCCTAGTATGTTGCAGTCAAAAAAAAAGGTCAAGCATAAGAAAAGCAAAATAAAATTATGAAAAATAAATAAAATTATTAAACAAAAAAAACCCATATTAACATAAATTAATGAAGAAAATATTAAGTGTTTAAAAGTACAACACGCAGGACAACAGACAGAAAACATGAACATCCAGATGGATGTGTGTGTGTGTGTAGTACGGTGTTGTGTAACAACGGTGGAGTGTGCTGTCTTCAGAGAGGGATTAATTGAGAGGTAGATTAGGCAGATCTAATTCTTGGCAAATGGGCCCCACATCTTGTTAAATTGAGCAGGATGGTGCTGAGAAGTTATTTGAATCTTGGTTATATGTTCTTTTAAGAGGGGCTAGCCTTTGTTTGATGCCTATTGTTGTTCTGTTTCATTAGAATTGTTTTCTTGGCCGTCGCTAATACAGTGAGGATGTGAGCCACAGCGTCACCTCATGCAGCTGGTAACGAGCTCCTGGCTCATGACCGTTCTACGTCTTCCCCACTTCTCTGTCCTAGTTTCCTGTCTCTCCTCAATTTCAATTAAGGTGACTAGAACCAACAAAATCTTTAAAAAAAATAAAATAAATAAAAAATGTGACGAGGATGGGTTTGTTTTTTGGACAACTCCAAGTAGGCCTACGGATGGAGATAATGGGATGTTAGAACTTCGATTGCCACAGATTGTATCTGTTACACATTACCAGAATTGGTCAGATACAGCCAGGTGGAATGGAAATAGTTAACTGGAGTGGTAAGTGAACAATTTGAGCATATGTTTGGGTCTCTGAGTCCCATCTCAGATATTCTGTGCTTGGACTGGTGGGCTCTATGGATTAATTTGTACTGTGTTAATTGTAGTCTGGAGTTTCAGTTACAGTGAAGGTGTACCTGCATATTTTTATATACTTGCTTAGCATATTTCTGTCAATAAGTGGGGGTGGCAGTAGCTGGTTGTTGTATAAATTACTTTATGATTTTAAAACAGACATTAGTTCAAAGTAATGAAGATATTGTTCCATGCCAAAATTGTATTTCTGAACCAGCTCTTTGAATGCTATGAAACTATCGTTGTGGAGAGAGTAGTGAAGGTACGGAATGCTGTTTTGTTTCCATGTGTTGAAAATAAGTAGAGGTTGTGCCAAATTGATGTGTACTTAAAGGGCTACATTGTGAATTTGAAGATTTTATTTACTTTCCACTAAGCCATCGGGGCATTTGATATTATGGTGCTAATGAAGCAGCTATGTTGTTTTATTGTATGAAGATGGGTAGATCTGAGATTATTATTTCCTTACATACTGCTGGCTAAGTTTCTACAAGCAGTTTAACTCATTTTGCATAATCAAATTTGAGACTTACTAAAGTTGGCTTGCCAGAATGTAGTTGAAGAAATTTTAGGACTTTTGGATGTCTTGAGGTTTGTGATTTTTAAGGTTATCCGTTTGATTTGTGGTGTTTTGTATTTCCATTAGAATTTTGTTTCATAAATAATTAAAGTTTTTATTATCAGTACATGGCATATACGTAAAACACAGGTTACAAATATAAGAGCATCATTAATTGTGTGTGTATGTAATATGGACCCTAATATTACCTCAATTTATATACATCCATTAAAATGGGAGAAAGTAAATCTACATACTGTTGGAATATTCAACAGGGAGCCCATCTCATCCTGAGACTTTCCATTCGTCATAGCAGATACAGCTTTTCAAACTTCAAGTTCTCTTCTAAAGAACCCACATTCTCTGAAGACAGTTTGGCCTGTTTGAGACTGGAGAAAAAGCTCACCAGTTCTTCCCGTTTGGGATTCATATCAGCCATGTACAATTCCTTGTCAAATTGGTGTAATAGATCATTGATCTCCTTTGTTGAAGCAACATTTATATCTCCTTTCTTTGTAACAGATTTTAAACTGCATGTATTCTGTTGTTTTAACCATCTCTCTGGTTAATAATTTTACAGTTTTCTCCCCATCCTCATAGAAATTAATTCTCAAACAAGGCATGATCCACTTTTTTACTATAAAGTTCCCTGAGTTCAAATTTAGGTTAACCTGATACAACTGGTTTGAGAAGCATTGAGATTTTTGTTGTTGCTATATTTTGCTTTGATTCTCCCTTTTCTGTTTAGATGCGTAGACTATTAGCTTCTCTGAACATATGCCTCAGATACCTCCCATTCAGCTGCACTACAATCAGTACTGTCAATACTGATTTCAAAAAAAGACTGTCGGTCTTCCTATAATGATGTATTAAAAGCCTCTTAAAATAAAAGTTGAGTGTTTCATCTCCATCTAGCTTTTCTCTATGATGTCAGTTGTCAACTGCAATTATTTGTATTATGCAACATGTTTTGTCATAGGATTTTGGATCAAAAACATATCTTCTGCAGTTAGACCGGGGCTCAAATGTCCACTGGCCCACTGTCATCATCATGTGTATTGCAGCATGGTCTTTCGTCTGTGGTGGGTGACTAAGTTTACTTTTGTCTATGAATTCATCCCAGATTTGATTAAAGTCTCCAGTCAGGATAATCTGACCATCTATTTCCCAGAGGATCTCATTTACTGCATGAAAAGAAGCTTGGCTCCCCTATATTTGGTGCACAGATGTTACACAGCACCACCTTGATATCGTTTATTAGGTCCTGTACACAGACACAGTACACAGATGCCATCACATTGCAGATTACGGAAAACACAGCCATTGTATTTTTTGCAGACTAATGTGTTTTAAACAGTGTAACTATTTTTATGTTCAGTCGTTTGGGTTCAGAGTGCCACAGCCACATAGGTTTGAGTTTTCTCTGAATCCATACACCACCTCACTTTCTTTTCCACATCAGCCATCTCTTCACATACCCGACTGCTTTATGGCCAGGAAAAGTTTTTTTTTTTTCTCCTTTCTTCTTTTTTAAGAAATTGTTGTCTTTGTTTTGACCTGTCAACCTGCAGCTTGAAGCCTTCTCTTCACAGCAGAAACTTGAAATTGCTTATTTTGACAACTTCTAGGCTGGGCTTGAAGCTGTTGTCCAGCGAGCTGCCTGCCATGACAGCTGTTGACACTTCGAACTTATCTTGTGATTATGTTGTGGCTTTGAGTCGGCCAAAGTTCTTCCTGTCAAAGTTTCCTCCTGGTAAACTCTACTTGCTGACATTCCTTTCTCTAACGGAATGGTGTATTCGCCGAAGAGCTATGATGGTTGGTATCTCTGTCTACCTTTGATGAGTGGCATTTTTGTGGACGAAAGAAGTAAACACTTCAAATGGCTTTCTTTGCCTCTCTGAAATGTTTTCTGCTTGTGTGCATGTCTTGCTGCACCGAAGTGAACGAGGGACGGCGAGTGTGAGCACTTGTGGGTCTTTTGTGGCAACACATGTCCGCACAGACGTTCCCCAATCTGTGAAAAGCTGCATCAACAAATCATAAGGCAATTTCAAACTAGTTTCCCTTGGCGTAAAGTTTAAAGACTTTGGATATTGCATCATTTATAGCAGGGGTGTCAAACCATATTTCATCCGGGGCCCAGGGCCAGTTATTCTTTAGTTTCTAAAACCAGCTGTGTTGTCGGATTTACCACCAGTTCCTGGACTCAAAGCAAACAAAAAAAGCATCTCAAATTTCACAAAATGACAAAGTGACTTTTTTCGTACAATTGAGACTTTTGTACTAAAATCACATTTTTCTTGTATATTCACAAATGGGGTGTGCGTGTGTGTGTGTGTGTGTGTGTGTGTGGTGGTGGTGGTGGTGGTGGTGGTGGTGGTGGTGGGGGGGTTACTGTCTTTTGTTAAAAAGTTAATTCTGTTCTAATATTTTAAATAAAGACTTTTTAATCATACAATCACAAATTGTGATTTTTTTCTTTTAAATTTAGTTGACATATCATTACAACCGTAATTTTGCAATGTTTGTCTAATTTCAACGTTTTGTGCTGTAGTCACAGATTTTTTTTTTGTAAAATCTTTTGCAAATGTTTGCTAAATCCTTCCTTCTTTTTTTTACATAAACCAGGCTGCTTTCCACCTCAGTTATTCCACTTTTTCATATCAGTACCAAATCACACAGACAGTCACACTGACATGTAGTTTTTGCATACTCTCGCTTGTCAGATAGAATGAAGGGGTGGGCCGCAGTTTGACCTTGGATTTGTATAATATGTAATATTACCTAAAGATACTGAGAATTTGAAGAAATCTCTGTTTTCAAGGCCAAAATTATGGAATCCCCAATTAGGTGGGCACTAGGGTGGAAGTACAAACAACTGGTGGCAGTTTTCCATATTGTTTCAAATTAATCTCATTTGGGGGTCGAACCATATTTCTAAATATTAGACTGACTTATAAATGTTTGACTTTTTCAGTGGCTGCTGAGATATAGAGAATGATGGCATGAAAAATAACCCGGGAGGAATCAGAAATCGAGGGATTTCAATAGAAAGTGAAACACTGGCGGGACAAAGCTCAGAACAGAGATGCCAAGAAAAGAAGAGGCACATAACAAGGTGACAGGTAGAAGAATAGCAGGGAGGTCTCAGATAGATGAGAAAAGTTTCTTTACTGAAATAAAAGGACAAAACAAGGTATAAAGCAGATAGCGAGGCATAGGGTGGGAAGGTAGATGTGGCAGTAGGAGAGAATACAAACAAGGTTCCCCACTGGCCGCGTGTCTCTTTGTGATAGCCGAGAAAGAGCAAGGGGGTGCAAGTACACAAAGCAAAAGCAAAGACTCCCTTTCAAAGGGGAGTTATGGGAATAACTCCTTAATTTTTAATGCCAGCCAAAGCCTGAAAGATTAAATGTTTATCTTTGCTTCTATAAGGGAGGTAAGATCCAGCCCCTGCCTTCTAAAGCACAACTAATCACTTCTACCTCAAACGAGAGATGCATAATCAACAGGATATTTCACAGCTCAAGTATACATCTGTTTTCATGAAACTAATCCTGCAGAGACACATACATTAGGTCAGCTTTAAACACGTCTCTGCAAGGATGCATTTTAGATTTAGGTTAGAGCTGGAACTGAGAGACTGGACTGGTTGGACAGCTGGCAAAGCTTTAAAACCTCTACAGGTGTTCAGGCAGATGCCTTTGAGTATGTAAGTAGGTACCTGTGTGTATGTAGGTGTGTGCATTTGTGTGTGTGTGTGAGAGAGAGAGAAGAGCAAGTGTGAGGCGGCATGCATTTCCTGTATTACAATGAGATTGCAGCAGGCTGTCTGTAGCACATCAGGCTCGCACATGCTGCTATATGCACATAAGCTCTTTCATCATCATGTAGTTATGTGGTAGTAAAAGCAAGCACAGGTCAGGAAAAAATGTATTCAAGCAAAACAGGAAAGACATAGCAGTTGAACATGCGTACATAAGTAAATACGATACACAGAGTTGTTGGGGGTTCTTTTGCATTTCAAGAAAATGATTTTAAAAAATGTGATTTTCCCTGCTCAGGCAGTCTTGTGCTTTCTTTTCACAGTCAATAGCAAGTAGTACACCATGCTGTGTCCCTGAGATGGAGCTGAGGTGTATATCAGCATGCTCCTTTACAGACGTCAATAAAGATGCTGTTACTCATTTTTGCATCATAGAGTACGTGTCAGAAACAATAAGTTACACCCACACCCTGCATGAAAAAACTCCATGGATGTACTGTATTTTCGATGTGTGAGCCTGAAAATATATTTCTATCTTTTTGAAAGAATCCATAATAAATGTTTTATTGCGGTATAACCCCTGGCTCTGTCTAGCGGGTGGGGGTGGGGGGCAGGTCAAATGTGGTGTATAAAATCAAAGAATTTCTCTATGGAGTTACAACAGTCTCAATATTCACAAATGCGTAGGACAAGATTCACTCGTGTATTTCTGATGCACATACAAATATAACTTGATTTACAAATGGCTTCTGGTGTGAGGACTTCTCTGCGTTTGTGTGCAAATTTTGAGACTCCCCTGACTTGCGTCAACTCACAAATGCTTTTTTTTTAAACATAGAATGATCTGCAACCAATCAGTCATCTTCCTTCTGTCAGCCAATCATAAGAAAGCACCCCACGTGGGTAATGATTTGCTCATAAGCCAATCACATTAAACCAGCACTATCCCTGATATTGGCCTTAAGACAGTACATCTTCCCGCTGATTATAACATCTGATAAACATCGGCCGAAGAGGTGGACCTTTTCAGTTATTTTCGCAGATCATCAAACAGATGAAGAAGAAGAAATCTTCCAAACTCAACCACTGACTCTACAAATCTACGAGTCACGTGATTGGATAGTTCATAAGCCATCATTATCTACAGAGCCTTTAAAGCCCAATTTTTCCTCAAGCTGCATGGCTCCATGTTGCAAAGAGGCAAGACAAAGTTCTCAAAACCAGTGGTAGAGCCAGTGGCTAACTCTCATTCAACCACGCAAATAAATCAAGGCATCTGATTGGCCAGCTTTTTTGCTTAAAATATATTTATCTGATGTGGTACGAAAAAAAAATTCAACGCCCCTATTGCAGCTGTCATGATATAAAATGTAACTGTAGAGGCCAAAATCGTAAATACATTGATTTCTGCTTCAGAACTGTCACTTTTAACATGGAGGTCAATGTGGATTTGCTCTGTTTTGGAGCCAGCACCTAGTGGTCAGTCTAAGGAATGCAACAAAACGTACATCCTGGATGAGATTCGACCCGGAAGTAGGATAGTTGCTGCTTGGCCACAACACATAGGTTCACCTCAGGCGCCACTATACGCGATGTCATAGGGTTCACACGTACAGCGTAATTTTGATGCAGAAGCATAAATCAGCCTTTAAATCATAGAATTTTGCAGATCGTCATCAAAACAGCAAAAAAAATGTTTTCACAAAGCTGCATGAGTAACATTAAGTAGTTACTTTGATATTATTTTGTGCCTGATAGTATTTTGATTATGAATTTTTATTCTTTTTTGTCATGATTCAGTGTATTTTGTTGTTAATTCAATTTTTTTTGGGAGAGCATTTGATTAAATGTAATGTTCTATTTGCTTGCATCGTTATCATCTAATTTGAAAAACAATTTAGAAGCAAGATTGTGTACTGAACATTCACAACTGGAAAGAAGTGTTCATAAATAAAAGAGGCTTTGGCCTCAGCTAGATGCGAAGACCAGTCTTCTGTCCTTCTGTTCATGGCTTTTACAATGTTCTGGCTTAAACAGTTCCCTTGACTGTGTTGCACTGACTTTTGCTGATTCAAATGTCAAATAAAATCTGCTTCAAAAAGACATGCTGCTGGCTTAAAAAAGTTCCACGAATTCTTGACTAACACAAAGAATAAATCTCCATATTAACTCATGTGAGATCTCAATCAAGCAGCAAGGAGGTGATAATGGGGAGGATGAAAACAAAAGCCCAAAGATGAAAATACCTGCACATTGACAAAGTATAATTTAGTTCTTGTATATAGCTCCTTCATCAACCTACTCTAAAATCTTCTGTTGTCATGGAAACAATAACTTAGAAGAATTAACCCATCCATAAAATAGAATTTTCTCTCTTTCTTTCAAACTCACATACACACACAAACACTAAAAACTAATCACCACTTTCTTTCCAGATTCCTTCTCGTAGGTCTGACTGTTCTCTGGGGACTCTTCAAACCATATTAATCAATGTAATTGAAATACTTGATTACATCACGTCACGCCTTGTCTGGTTTTGAGGGACTGTGTGTGAAGTGACTATTAAAAATGCTGTAAAAGAAGGCGAAGAGGTTGCTATGTATGCATATATCTGTGGCTGAAAGGCATTCGCATAGATCATTAAGAAAAGCACATTAGACATAATAAATACAACTGTCTCCATTATAAAACCATGACTCACCCTTCTTTTTTAAAGGAAAGTGCAAGGTCATTAATACGCACACACACATATCTTACTTTATCTTACCTTCAAAAACTGGCTTTTATGGTTAAACATGTATTACACTGGTGTCAGGTATGACATATCAAATATATCTAAGTGCCCATTTGGATTTTAATCCCCTTTTTGTCTGATCCTCAGGTCTTTGAGCTTCAAAGCCTTCCTTTATCATCACTCTGATCTTCCTTTTAAAGGTTCTGGTCGGGATCAGGTCTGGAGTCTGGCTGGGCCACAAATATGTATTTTTGTTGTTCTCTGTAAACCATTTCATGACCACAGCTGTGTGCTTCGAGCCACAGGAGATTCCAGCGCATTGACTGTATATACTGGACACAGTGTCCGATCACATGACTCATAGGTTTATACAGAAAACAACAACCATAAATCCAAACATACATGCATCTTCAACATCCTCAACGGAAAGAACTGCCAGGCAGACCACTCTCCACTTCTCCCAGGAGTCCATGGTGTATCCACCAGGAAACGTTCCATCGTTCCATCGCCCTTCTTGTCGAGAAATTTGGTCAGTTGCATTGAGAGACCAGCTGACCAGGTCCATGTTTGTTTCGAATTCGTAGAGAAGATGAAGATGTCCAGCCATCTGATTGGTCAGCTTTATTACTTAATATAAATTTATCTGATGTGGTACAAAAAAAGTAACCTTATGTACAAATATCATGGATGTCAAATCTAACTATAGAGACCAAAAACTGGTGCTTCAAGTTAATGAACAGCAACAAAACCTACTTCCAATGCTACCAGAATTTTCTGAAGACTTCCAGATGTATTCCTACCTCATTAAAAAAATAACCATTTTTTTAGCAATTTTAGTAAAATAAATATTAAAGGTCTCATAAAGTTTAAATCCGGTTTTAACTCGGCATAGTCACAGTAAATAAGGATGTCAAATAGACATGCAGTGAACCTCAAATCCTCATGTCACCGCCTTTTTTCACAATTTAAATATTCAGCTGAAACACGATCCGATCTGAAAGCCTGCAATGTACTTCGTAACACTTTACGCGGGTACTTTACACGGACAGCCCTCTTTCTGCTGGACTCTGGGGGTCTGAACCTCCTCACTGCAGCTCAGTTAACTTGTGGGATACGAAGACTGGGAAAAAAAAAATTGTTTTAAGGATGAGAAATATATTTTTCTTCACTTCAGACTCCAACCTTGGAAAGTTTTTTTTTTAAGAAGACTTTGTTTAGCAGCTGACACACAAACTAGAAGATAATAAACACAAAAGCATCACAATCACAACCGAGACCTGTAAGCATCACCCCATAACTCATTATTGTGATCTGTTATAGTTTTTCTATAGCTATTGTTAACACCATAGACAGTAATTAATCTGTCACTCAAAGAAACTTATGTATACATTTATGTTTATATGTATAGTTTTAACTGAGGCACTTTTTTGTGTACCAGACTGTAAATACATGCATTTCTGCTGCCCAGTTGGATGTTTAACATGGGAGTCAATTGACCCACTGCAAGCTCCGCCCCCTTTGGTTATGGTTGCTAGGTCCATCAAGCCAACTGGATTGCATGGCGATCTCACTGTCTCTCACTGCCCCCCCAGGGGAAATACTGGCTGATTTTTTGAAAGAATAAGGCAAATATTTCAGATAGGAGCAGACAGAAGGGCTTGGAGAACGCGTTTGAAGGATATATTCAAGATGTCTTGCTGCTCGTCAACAAAAATAATGATAAATGATAATGATAAAAATAGAAGCTAAAGTTTACAGACCGCAGAACAAAAGTGAACCACTGCATCACCTGGTGATCAAGACAGAGGACCACAAAATAAAGGAGCAACACTCTTCACCAAAGCAGTAGACCTATTTAATGTTACATGGAGCAGATTGGTTTCAGTTTTTTTTTGTTTGTTTTGTTTTCATTTGTTTGTTTTGTTCATTAGCTGGTGTCTGCTGACAGTATAACATAATACTATGGCAATTAAACATATTTACTTACTGTGGAGACAAAGCTATATTTGAGTTAACTGTTTTGAGGCCGTCCACAGTGGTGAATATTGATTTGACATACGAGCTGTTTGACTTACGAGCTCTGTCACAGAATGAATTAAACTGTAACTCAAGGTACCACTGTACTTATGACACTCCAAGAAGAGAGAAGTGGAGAGTGAAAACAGAACTTTCAATCCAAAACGGACAGAATCCTTGATGTGGTTTAGTGTGATCTAGACTGAAGTAGTCTGTAGTTGGATCAACGTCTGCATGGAATCAATATCTGACTGTCAAATAAAGGAAAACTATTCTAAACATTTCAACTATATTCACACTTAACATTAAATCATACAGATCAGATTTGAATTAAAAAAAAAAAAAAACATCCATCCATCCATCTTCTTCCGCTTATCCGTTACTGGGTCGCTGGGGCAGCAGCCTGAGCAGGGACGTCCAGACTTCCCTCTCTCCAGACACCTCCTCTAGCTCTTCCGGGAGGATCCCAAGGCGTTCCCAGGCCAGCCGAGTGACATAGTCACCCCAGCG
>JBAMYA010063433.1:0-27288 GCA_037176975.1 Arrhamphus sclerolepis | reverse complement strand
CTGGTTGAGAAAAGTAAACTGTCCCTTTAACAGTAACCATGGTGATGATGTGGCCCGGGATGAAAAAGAGCGTGACATCCCCGTGGTAAACCACATTGACACATTCATTCTTAACATGCATCACAGTAAAAATGAAAGAATAAAAATTCCTGCATTTATGGACATCTCCTCAAGTGGAGGAGAACAGTAAAGTGCTGAGTGTGCACTCACAACAAACAGTTTCATCATAAACAGGGACTAATTCGGAAACCAGCACTGTTCACTGGAATTTAGAGGGAAGTTTAGAAAGCACTGACTTTGTGAATTAAAGCCTTGGAAGAAAACGCAGTTTTAAACTGCTTAACAATTTAATAACACTGTTGGTTTGATACGTAGCTGCTTAAGATTCTTAGATAAACAGCAGAAATCGTAAATTATACCTTAAAGTACAGCACCAAAGGAGAAAAAAAAACAAACAAAAGCATATTATTCAATAATGGCTGTCCTGTATTTTCTAAACCCATTCAAACCGAGCGGATGTAGAAGATGGATTTATTTCATGGTACATAGCCTTGAATTAACCCGTTCTCGTAATTGTGGGCTTATGCAATAAGTCAAGTAATGAAGACAGTTGCTGTGCGTCAAACACTTGTTATATAAAACCCTCTCATACACGGGGAAGTTTATCTGCTGTCAGCAGCCACAGAATGAAAGTCAGTGTGGTCAGACGAGGAAAAACATGACCAAACCTCTCAGCTGACAGGACAAGGCCAAACAACAAACGATGAAATTTCAAACTCTGGTATTTTGCTTGTAGGGAAGATGCCTTGATGCTACACTGCCTCACACACATTTCCTTCGACTTCCCATTGATGCTGCCGGGGTTGTTGATGCCATCCAGCAGCAGTGGAGATCTCCATGTCAGATTTACTGCACAGCTTTGGCTGATATCCTGCAGAAAATCAAACTGTGGGAGTGCTGTAGTTCATCAGTGAAATCCAAAAGGATGCTGTAGAGTCTGATGTTTAAAGGATTTGAAGTAAAATCCCGACCAAGAGGAAATTTCATCTCTCTGAAGATTTTAGGGTGCACATAAACACACACACCTTCTTGCAAAGAGATTGAGGAAAATGTTCAGCGGTTGACGTGATTCTTGGCTTCGTGCTTTCCAGGTCCCGACCTCGGACAGGTAGAGCCACGTCCTGTTTCTCTGATCAGTTGCTTTACTGCCTTCTGCATTAACACTGATTTACTGTAAGTCTGTGAATTGTGTGGGAAGAAAGAGAGCGGTTGGATTTCACTTTCCACCTGTCAACAGACAGCTTTTGGACAAAACTGTAAGTGAGGACCTGAGAGTGTGTAGGAGAGGAGTTAGTTAGCAGCATGGAGAACTGCTAAAAACATTCAAAATGTGATTCATTGGAGCTCGATGACCTCGAAAATGAATTTGTCACATTCAAACCAGGTACATTTTATCACACAGGAATCACACAACTCTGAAAATGAGGGGAAAAAAACAAAAGCTTGGTGTGTGGTAGCGTAAGATGGCTTCATGCAGACTCACTTGAGCTCTCAGACTAGGTACTGTGTACTCTCATACGGTAATGACTTTTTCTAAGAATGGAATTCCTGTCCAAAATACAAAGCTGTAGGACTGATCTCAAAAGAGATGTGACATCTAAAGGCTTATCAACAACCAGCTGCAGTGAATAAACCTTTCGAGTCATTGTTGAAAGGGGAACTATTGTACAGTATTGGCTCTGTAGTTTGATCAGAGAGTTCTGTAGTATATATTCTCAGTCATACAGGTCATGGTAACCCTAAAAGCATTGAACTGAAGACATCTGGACTTCTTTTCTTGGTTTATAAAATAAATTTCACCTCTGATCCAATAGCATTCTTAAGTTATTTAAACACATTTGGACAAGGTCTGGGGCACATGTGGCCACATTTTTCTTTAGCCGTGTAAACACAATGCATCCTGGGCCATATTGGAGAAGCACCTACAAAAATTATGTAGTCTATGCAGACATAAGGACATGCACATTTGCACGTCTGAAACAACACACCACTGTGTGATGTCTGTTGATTTGATTTTCCGACAAAGTTCTTCTTCATCTTTTTAAAATTTCCAATAGAAAGGAAATATGTCCTCTTTTCTTTCTTTTTTTTCCTTTTTTTGGACAGAATTCACAGGTAAAAATGTGGAAATTATGTACTTGCTAATTTCAAATTTGGGGTTAGGTACTGAGATGCGATCACAAGTTATCACACATAACATTAAAGAGGCTAACATTAATGGCACCGGCACTTATAAGCTCTACACTTGTGGTCGGATCACTCAGGGTGCAAGTTAATACAAGGTCTAATTAAAGCCTGAGATGCCCTTTTGGCCACATTAATCAAAATGTGAACGGCAGTCAAACTGCCTGGAAATGAGAATCAGCCTTGTGATCCACTTGTGGTCGGATCACTCTGGGCGCATGTTAATACCAGGTCAAAACATGAGACTCTTCAAAGGACAAAAGGAAAGTGTGTCAACATATGGAAAAATGGCATAATACTTCAAATGAGGCGCTGTCATCTATTTGTAACATTTGGCACATTCCAAAAATATAATATGAAGGAATTTGGCTTTGTGACAAGATAAATGACTCTTGAGATTACGGAACAAGAAAAGGTAATAAGAAAATGATGCCACGCACCTCAAGTTCTTGTTTTGTTGGCTCACATACAGTCATATGCAACTTTTTGGAAATGCTGGTGCGACATAAGTTCAGGTCCACTGGACAACCTAATCATTGCTAACTATAGTAGTCTAACTGGCCAACTGGGAACTTACAGTGTTTGTAAAAAGTAAAGGTGCTCTGAAAAATTCACCAGCATCTGATTGGCATGTGTTTTTATCAGAATCAAAATTCTACAAATCCATAGCTTGAGGCCGTGATAAAATGGTTTTTGCCATGACCGTAATCGGGCAAACCTCTGAGAATCCAGTTGCCTCACAAAGTTACAGGTGCGCTAGAGGCCTGCGAGACGTAAATCAAATTTTCATTTGGCCAACTTGACAAGGTTTATTAGTAAAGACTGGCATGCCATCAGAAGAAACAGAACCACAGAGAACTGTTAAATATGTGCTGTAGTTAAACACATCATCCACTCAGAAGCACTTCATAAAACACCGGCCTCTCTGCCACGTTAAATTCTCCTCCACATGTCACGCAAAAGTAATAACATGGCACCTTTAGACAGATAATCAAAATATCTATATAGCTGTGTGTGTGTGTGTGTTTATTTCCACTAACTTTAGATCTGCAAAAATAAGAGTCCATGTTTACAAAACCTCTACAAGTGTATAAAAAGAGGTTTATTCTCTAGCGGCTCATAATTTTAGGCTCAGCTGGGAAATTTTCTGCCTTTAAAAAAACGTATACTAGTATTATTATTATTATTATTTCAGTGTGTAGTTTCCATGGTAGCTTCTATCAACCATTTTCCGTAATAACACTGGAAACACAATCCTGTCCCAAAAATACATCATTACGTGTTCAATCCACTCACAAATTTAATGGTCTCTTCCTGTCTGTCCCCATTTCTTCCTACTGTCTAGTGTAATGTACTGGAAAGCATAATGACCTAAGTTTAAATGAGGATTTACATGGTGAAGTGTTTGTCATAAAGTTAAAATCATCTTTACAGTATCTGTATGGTTGATGTTGCGCTGAATGGAAAGACAGCGTTGTTCATATAAAACACTATTAACACAATGTATATCTATTTGAAATATCTGATTCAGACGGTGCTGCTGACCATGAACTCAGCAATATCTGACTGCTTTCAGTCATTCTGAATACATGGTGGTGGAAACCCTAAATCGGTTTTACTCTTACCTCATTTTAAAGTTTTAGGTACCTCTGTTAAACCAATTATTTCCAGGCAGAATAGTAGTCTGCAAACTGGAAGCAAGAGCCAACTACAAGCCAACTACACTCTTGAAAGAGAACAAGCATTAGCGTGAAGTGAAATTTCCGAAAGATGTGCTGATACAGTCAGTTGGTAAAATGTACTCATTTTAATACGCCAAGTACATCAATAATGCCCTTGAAAGATAATTTCTATACATCTCTTTAATGCTGATTTATGCTTCTGCATCAAACTGATGCCTATGATGTAAAAACTGCCTACCCGTGTTGCTACAACGGCAGGCTAGTAATAACATGCAGTGCCATAGCCTGGCAGGCAGAGCCGTACCCATTAGCCATTGGCTAACATGTAGCCTACAGCTCACATTAGTTCTATCACCATGTCTGTCATAACGTATGTGAAGGAAGTTAACATAAAAAAAATTGCAAACGTCACTGCACAAAAAGAACCCACATTGCTATCTAGCATTTGGCAGTGAATTTACACAACAACGCACACAGAATTAGCACAGATATAGATATATTATTCTATAATGTGAGTTGTTTTCACCTTGTAAAATGACTCAAATGAAACACACATTCCTTTTACCTCAGAAGTTGGATCTCTGAACTGAGAATGACTTTTTCACCTGAATGTTTCTTTAACATTTCCAAATATCAGAGTAGCGGCTAACTCTGGTAACTATTGTTGGTAATAACAATGCTTTAAGTGGTATTTAGTACATACAAACAGTGTAGCGACCCATACTGATAAAATGTAAAAGTTACTTTGTGCAAATCTGACTAACCCTTCACTTAGAGCCTGAAAGCGTCCTCAGCATTGGTCTCCTTAGTGTCCCAGTAACATGGAACAACTTCCAGTGACTTCATGCTTGGAGGATGGAATTTGCGCAGTAGCTTGCAGTGTTGAGCCTTCTTTTGTTTATTTCCTTTATACGGCTCAAACATAGCAACGGAGCAAATAAAGTATATCCTACATGAGTTGGTGCTGATAAATGAAGTTACAGACATGGGAAAAAACGAAAACGAAGACTAAGAACAACTCTACCAAGCCGACCAATCAAGTTTCTTGCAATCTTTGTTGACACAGTTACATTTGAAGAGCAGTGCGCATCAGGGTTTGGCGTAACCTTCGGTTTAGGTACAGCAGAAGCATAAACCAGCCTTTAACATAAACAAAATAAGGCAGAACAGTTATCAAAGCGAAAAACAGCTGAGTGGTTGCTTTATTGATGCAAGTAGCAGCAATGTTGAATGCTGATCCAGAAGTAGATGAGGTTTCTCCAATTTTCTGAGTCAGGATTCCAGCTTCAGGGGGAGTTTTAGCTGAAGTTCAAGTTGAAACTTAAGACTGGAAACTGAGAAACTACTAATGTAAGACAATAGAAATGCTAGCAACCTACAGAAGACATCCAATAAAACAAATAAAACCTTTTTTTTTTTTTAAACGAAAGTGTTAATGTGAAGTAAGCTAATTATGAGTAAGAATATCTTTCCTGCAGTAAACAGCAAACAGAGCACTCTCATTTTACAGAGCTGTTTAGCTAGGCTAACAGCTATAAGCCTACTCAGAATGAGGACTGCAAAGAGGCAAATTTTCACCATTTAAAAAATCTCAAACCTGATAGCTGTCATGGTGGTTTGCGTGAATGCTTTTATGTGGATTTTAATGCCATGTCTCTCTACAGTAACACCCAGTTAGATGACTGGGTCCGTGTAACATGGCCCATTTAGCAACAGTGTTGCAAGTTATGGCACAGGCGTTCTGCTGTAAATAAAATAAAGTCATAAAGTAAATATCTGTCAGCAACAGAAGTAATGTGGTGTAAATATATCTAATTTAGTGTTTTGTAATGTTTACATTCTTTAGTTAAATGTATCCACTAGTAATCAGTGTGATAAAATCCTACATGAATGAAATGACACAGTAATAAATGTTATTGTGGTCTGCTATTTCCTTCAGCTGACTGTTGTGAACCAGATTATTTGAGCTATTTGATCAACTACAGTTTAATCGGAGTGGTCCCAATAATCTTGCTATTGTTGAGCAGGTAACCGTAACCCCCGTTACGGCTTCAGCTCTCAGCATCAGTCTATGACATCTAACATTAAGCATCTGGCCAAATATCAGCTGAAGGGGCTGACGAGAGGAGGAACAGGAAAGGAAGAAGTGGGGAAGGAAGAAAGATAGAGTACAAGAGGAACAGGAGGACAAAGGGAATTGATGTCAGCTCCATGCAACAATGATAAACAAAGATGAGATGAAGTTGTAAATTTTGTGTAGTGGGTGAGACAGACGTCTCTTCATACTGGAGTTTCCAGAGATTTCAGGTGCTGGAAAAAAAATCCCACAACACCTGTTTCTATTATTGATGGTACTTGAGTATAATCAATAACAAATTATATTGACACACTCTTGGCTAGCACATGTCCATCGCGTTATTTTTGACTGAGTGAAAGCAGACACACACGCTCAAGCACTCTATGAAAACTGAAAATTCAAACAAGTGCACAGTTACAGCAGACTCTGACCAAATGGAAAGACAGTGGTCAATATTTACAGCCTTCAGCATCAGACTATGTCTGACAGATGTTGGTGCTCAGGATAAAACACTGGATGTGAAAGAGATACAGAGAATAAATGACAAACCTTCAAAATCAGAAATAATTCCCTCCAAATGTGGGTTGACTCCAGAATCAGACATGTTTTTCTGGCTCTAAAATTTTTACAAAAAGTCTCTCTTTTTGAAGTCCAAACCCAAACTTCACTCCAAAATAAGAAGCAAGCTGGAGCCCACAACTCTCTCTTAAAGCTCTCTTATTTTCTCTGAGTTCCCTCTAACTTCTCCGTATTGCTGCATTCAGAGTTCAGACCGAGGGAAAAGGCAAGCCTCCTCCCTTCTCCTCCTCCCTGTAGTTAGCAACACACACCCCCCTCCTCAAATGTCCTGTGTCTGTATTGTGTGTGTGTGTGTGTGTGTGTGTCCCCTGCCCCCCACACACTCCTATGTGCACGCTCTAGCATTTTGTGTGGACAAGAGACGCTGTCATAACCCTGAGACTCTTTGGCTAAAGTGACTCTCAGGTCTGATTTCCTCATTCAGCCTCTTATAGAGAAAGCACATGCCCCTTCTTGTTCAGTTCATGAGACTGCACTGTGACAATATTAAATGTTATTGGCTTTTAAAAAAAGAAAAAAAAAAAGGAGAATTATGGCTATGAAAATGCTGGTTGTGGTTTTGCAGTTGAACCTCTCAAACGTTTCAAATAGTTGAGCTAAAATGAAAAAGGAGGAGGATTTAAATTCACTCAAACACAATTAGTTCAGTTTGTTTACAGGGGACGTGAGTGTCTGTGTTTGAAATCACTTACTTAACTATTTAACTCAAAAACTCTGAAAAATCACAATTCTCTCTCTTTTTTGGGGTGGCCTAAGTCTTTTAGTACAATTTCTAGCCGTAGGCTAGCTATGATGCTAACTAACATTACCCTACATACTCATCTAATCTTTCCATTCATTCTTGTTTCAGAGGTCACCAGAAACACACAGAGTCCACCAGAGGTACATGATGGCCTCAAACCAGCTAACAATACCAACCTGGAAACGTCACACCTGGATCCTGCCTGGAGCTTGCAGCTGAGGGGCTACAGAGCTCTGGCTGGTGCTGGCTAGCGGCTCTGGGGGTAAATCTGGCTGTTGAAGGCTGCTGCACCCAAGCCACATTCACCCTCTGAACCCTTCCAGGCCAACCCAGAGTCATTCACGGCAGTCTGTTAAAGCCAGATTTATATTTCTTGTTAGCAGACATGCACGTAGGCTACGCACAGGCCCTACATCATGTTTGGCATTCAAGCTTGTGAGTTGCTGTTTGCATTGCTCTGTAATTATACCACCAATCGCGAGATAGTAGTGCAGATTTAAGAGCTGAGTTTCCTTCTATTTACTTCCTACTGCATATGTAGCTCAGACATAGCAACAGAGAAAATAACGTCTATTTTACATGAATTGGCACTTTTTTTTATGTTGAGCATCAGTCATTTTTACAGACATTGCAGCAAACTTTTTTTCAACCCAACATTTTAAGGAAAAAAAAGGAGGAACAAATCTATCAAGTTCACCAATCACATGTCTCACGGTCTGTAATGACTCACAGTTACACTTAGAGAGAGGTACATGTCAGGGTCCAGAGTAGTTATGGCTTCAAGCTCACTACTATGGTGTAGGTATGCTATCGCTTCGATGCAGAGGTATAAATCCACCTTATGTCTTAATTCATAGTTCAAAAGTCAAGCGCTGATTAGCTTCAGTGACAGCTAGCTGTTTCGTTTTCATCTCAGTTCCCTTCACTCCATAAACCTCTTTGGGTTGCCCTCAAAAAGGGCTGTTTATTCCCAGCTCAAAAGTCCAGCTCACTGAAAGTGCCAAGTAGCTAAAGTGATGACAGTGCGCCAATTCCCATGATGGGCTGCAATGCAGCTGTCACTCATTAAGCCACAATGCTTAAATTTGCAATTTCATATGATTTAACTGATGAGTAATGTACAGGCATCTTGCTTTCTTTCTTTTCGGGGTTTGCCACAGCAGTTTGAGCCGCATGAATGATTAGGCACAACTTTTACACCAGATGCCCTTCTTGACCCAACCAGTAATCAAAAACAGACCTTCTGTATGATGGCCAAAAGCACCACCACTAAGATACCAGGGAGGCTTGAGAAATAAACAGGCGACATGGTTGTGAAATACAGCTGTCTTTTTGTACCAGGCTGTAAATTTCCCTATTTCAGCTATAAAGTTATGGGTCAATGGAGACTGACTTTTGGAGCCAGCTCCTAGTGGTCATTTGATGAGCTGCAGTTTTCCATACTTCTGCAATGGCTTCGGCTTTGAAGACCAAATAACCTTGCAAAAGTTCAACGCATATTTCAAAACAGGAACATCCCTCTAATGAAGGAGGTGGAGTAGAGAAGAGCCACTAAGGGTGCTTTTGTACCAGGCCTCTTTGGGCCGCTTTAAACAGACCAGACAAAGGTCTAAAACAGACCAAACAGTTTAAACAGACAAAGTCTGGTTTGTTTGGGGAGGTGTGAATGCGCTCTGGTTTACCTAAAAATGTAGGACTCGGTCCCTTTCCAGATAACCAAATGGAGGAAGTGGACTACAACAGAGGGCGCTGTGGAAAACTCAGTCTGAACACAAACATGTGTGTCTGTAACGGTGCACTGCTTCGTCTGTTGCTTGTGCTGACCCCATTGGTGCAGTCTATATGTGTGGTATATTTGCATAAAATGAAATATAAAAAAAACAAGACCTCTAAAATCTGATGCAGCTTCATGCTTAGTTTATGAGGCAGAAACAGAAGTTGTCCTGCATTAACCAATGGATGAACAAGGTTTCTTGTTCATTGTTTGTCTTGGCTTCTCCTTCAGTAATTCCTGCTGTAGCGCCACCACAGGTGACAAGGAGAACACGCTACTCAAAGGTTTGATTTCATTTGTCAAAGTGCCGTGGAAAAGCAAACTTGGACTTATCCCCAACTACCCAGCTGAACCGAGTCTTCTAGACTAGTAGGTGTGAATTCATGCTCAAACCACTCTGATTTAAACAGAGATTAAAAGTTTTGTTGTTGTTGTTGAAATGTTAATACGTCATCTTACAACAACAAAGTTAAGTTTGCTTGACCTACTAAACTTACTTTAACTGAGTTTATCTGCAATCAGACATCCTGTGCAACAAATGTTTATAAAATAAAAAAAAGAACCAGCCATCCATTACAGACAGAGAGGAACTTTGGCAGCAGCCTGCGACATGAAAACTTGACACTTCCTGGAGAAAGTTGACATTGTGGATAAACAAGCAGCTCAAGCACCAACGTATCCTCTTTGAGTCTGTTATCAGGAGGAACATGGGGATTTGAGCCCAGTTCACACAGCTGATGAGGCAATCCAGCACTGTTTTCTTTCTCTCTGTCTTTTTTTTTCTTTTCTGATGAAATGTTTGCTTTTGATGTGGTGGGTATAGTTACACTGCTCATTCCTGAAGCTGCTGTGGCCAATTTAGCTGATGTTTATGGTGACTGAGAAATATTGTCAAAAAGGTGTCGATAGAAAAATCCAGAGTGATGAAATCCCATCTTTCGCACTGGGATGTGCTGCAGGATCCCTGATCTACAAATCTACAGCAGAAACACTCAGGGCTTAGGCGATACCCTCACTGCTGATTGGTCACAAGTGAGCAGCTTTTCACAGCTTCCTGTTTGGAGTCAGATATGTAAATGACATTTATGACAAATAAGCTCTGATCCTGCTTTAGTTAAAAAATGTCCAGACTAATAGTCAAGGTCATGTGAGTGAACATTAAAGCTCCACAATCAGAGTATAAAGGAAAGCAAATCTTCAGCATGCCCACAGGGGAGCAGAGATTTCCATTTCCACATAGTCCAGGGACATTGTAGCACTTTACATGTCACAAATCAACTTGTACAGTTTTCCAGTGAAGGCACTTTGGCAAACACATCAGCTTAAAGTGGTTGTGGAATCCTATATGCATGAAAAGCTCCACCCTGAGGAGCTCTAATAGGATGCCAAGCAGACCCAGTGGCCCCTAACCCTAACACCTGAAAGGTCGTTGGTAACAAAGAATAACACTGTGTTCCCAGTGCAGTCTGGCTACGGCTGCTGGGAAGGTGTCTCCCGACAAGGAACAGGACACGTAGGGAACATGGTTCTTTTTTGTTTGTTTTTTTCAAGTTCAGAAAAAGTTGGGACAATATGGAAAATTCTAATTAAAATAACCTGAAGTGATTCTTAGATTTATTTAGACTTTTATTTCATTGCAGAAAGCATGAAAACCAATTCTTTTTTTCTAATCAACTTCATCTCGTTTGGTAAAACACCCATTTTTGAATTTCAGGCCTTCTTTCCAAATATGAAAGTTGGGATAGTAAAGCTTTTACCTCTTAATGTTGCAGTTCCTTCACTCAGTACTTAAAAGTAAACCAAGAGAATCTGAACTGGTACGACCTCTCTTCTTTGGGGAAACCCTCATGTTTTTGCTGACAAAGTCTAGCCTGGAAATCTAGACGTACCGAACAAATTTGAATTTGCTCAGCAGGTCTGCCGAGCTACCCTCTGCTGGAGTTTATTAACTATCCCCAAAAGCCTTGGGGAACCAATCAGATCATTCTGTCAAAAGCGTCTCTAGAGGGCTTAATGTGATGACAACAGAGCTGAGACGTTGTAGTCTGGATGGGAAACAAAGATCACTGATGAATGTGAATGTGAATTAGCTCCGACATCAACAGTTAGTTAAAGACTTGGAGTCCTGTAACAGTCTCTTAGTGATTGTGGTGGATGAAGTCCATCTCATTTACAAATGATAGAGACATCTGGCAAACTTGCTCTAACAATAAAATCACTCTTCTCCACATCACTCTCCCATTGCTCTGATTGGTTGTAGCACTAACCAACTGCGTGCAGAGACAGTTTGAGAAGCAACAGTTGGTTCCGCCTCCCGTATGAAGAGGTCTTGTGGCTCATTTTCAAACCCTTCTTCTGTCCAGAAGTGGGTCTGATCTATCAGGCTGTACCGAGTGGGGATTCTATGCACATCTTTAGTCCTCAAAGATTCAGACTTTCATTTATACCATTTTTGGACTGAATCAACATTGAAGTCATTAAAGTCTTTTTTTTAACAAATGAATTAAAGTTAATGACTGAAACAAATATGAAGAACCTTGAGATTATCTTGCCTCCAAAGAAATAAAAGTCACTGAAAATCTAAGAACCTTATATTTCCCCATTTTCTACAGCAGAAATGCTCCAAAGTGGTTCTTAAAGTATAATTTAACTTTATAAAAACTGATTGATTAATACTGAAGTTTATGAGGCTAAGAGTGCTGCAGATGACAGTTTCTTTCATGTTTAACCAAACAATTTAATTTGCCATATCTGCTGTCTGCATCTTTGCAGGACTGTCAAATACCCGCTGAGCCATTCAGCTCAGATTTAGTGCGCTTCATGTCATTCTAAATTTGGCCTCCAGGGGCCACTGTTTACACACCTTCCATTCAGAACATGGATTTATCTCTCTTTGTCTTCCGCAGCTGCCAGGTCTGAAATTAATAACTTAATTGTTGGAAAAACTTGGTTTGGCTTCAAGTGGAGTTTCAGAAATTGAAATACAAGCACATCATGCAGCTCATTAAACATTCAAAATAAAAAAATAATAACATGTTTAATGCCATGTTTTTCTGTAATGTTGACTCAGAGTGGATGAATTAAATAATGTCAGACTGGATTAAAAACATTCAACCATTGGTCATCTCTCTTCACCAAGAGATAGTAGCCAACTGGAAGGTTGCCAGAACAATCCCCAATCCCATCATGGGCTGAAGGTCCCTTTGGCAGCACATTGAACCCAACACTGCCACCACTGTCCAGAGCCTGAATAAATGCTTTAAAATGTTTTATTCAGGCTTGAGGTTCTTCACTTCATTTTAAATCTGGCCCATGAGAGTGTGCAATTTGAAGAATCAACTTTTTTTTATTTAATTAATGATTTTTTTTAAAGGAAAAAAGTGATTAAAGGACAAAAAGTTCAAAATTTGCAATTTTTAGTCTGTTGTACTTTTATGTCAAAATATTGATATTTTTATACAAAAAAATAGTAATTCTAAGTTAAATAGTCACAATTTTGTGACATTTGTAATTGTATGATTAAAAAATGTTCATTAACAAGATCAAAACTTGAGCTTTGAAGATTTGTCAATATTCTTTTAAATGTATTATTTCACAAGAAAACAAGTTTAAATTATACAAATTTTGTAAATTTATGACATTATAATTTCATATCAATTTTTTTTTTTTAAAGTTATTTTCCAACAACAAAAAAAATTAAATAAAATCACAATTTTGTAACATTTGTGACTGTACAATAAAAGGTCTTGATTTTGCAAAATTTGCAGTTTATCCACAAAATTTGCTTTTTTTCACAAAAAAACTCTTTAATATGTGATTTTACACAAAAATTGAATTAAGTACAAAAATTTGAGATCTGATGACAAAAATTCATTTTTTTAAGAAAAAAAGATGTGGTGTTGCAACAAAATTTGCTTATTTACAAAACAACTCATTTTTTTATTTTTCCTATTACACGAGAAAGAACTTTTAGTATACACGTCTAAATTTTATGATAAAAGTTACAAATGTTATGAAATTTTAGAATTTATGACAAAAGATTTTTACGACAGAGTCCAGGAACTAGCAGGAAATCTGACTACATAGCTGACCAAGGATATAAAGAATAACCAACCCATTATAGGGTTGGGAAAGCAGAAAGGAGTTCCATTTAAATCCACTTCATCCATTTATAATCCATTTTTCCTCCCAAATGTAATCAGTTCTGTGCCAGAGGAACATGTTCTGAAAACTTTATCAATTAAAATGGTCTTGGATTAGTTTCATTGTACAGTGACATTCTCCATAAAACCAGAGAGACCTTGCTCTGAGTGAAACTGGGCTTTAGTTAAAAAAAAAAAAAAAAAACTTTGAAGAAAACAGAGCTGAAAACCAGCTTGATTCTCCACATAGTTTATCCGTAAGGTCTCATGTTAAGGATCTATTCCCTCAGAACAAAGACGCTTGTATCAACAGCTGTGGCTTCTTTCTTTTACCCGTATGATCTGGCAGTAATGCAGACAGGTAAGTATAACATTAAATATAACAGGATGCAGAATGTAATTCCTGTCTTTAAGTGGACGGCTCACGCCTGCTTGAACAGCTTGTTTTGTGTTGTGCATCTGATCTTAAGTCTCATATATATTTATTTATGGACGTCTGTTGGAGCTGCTCTGTAAACCACATGACCTGTGCCACAAGGCTCTGTGGTAGTTAAACTAAAACACAGTGTGTGGTAAAGAAAGAGGAAAAGCTTCAAAACCTGCAGAAGCATGTGTGTGTTTACATTGTAAGTAACATTACTTTAATATATGACTGTGTATACATCTGCTGTTGCGGTTTCTGACTGCGACTGCGGAAACGGGCGTGCTTGTGTGCGTTTGTGCCCTTGAAATAGCACAGTAAACACACAGAGGCTTTTTTGGACACTGAAGGATACGTTTGTTTAACCATAAGCGTTCAGCCTCCAATACTGGACTTATTTTGTACTTTGCACCTGTGTGGAAGTCTGCAATACATTTAGGAATGCAGGTTTGCCAAGTAATTTCAATGGTTTCATTAACAAGGCTGTCAGAGTTAATGACTCATGCTGAACTAATCTTCACAGGCCTTTGAGGTTTGAATTTGGACTTTTCTTTTTTGTTCCACCTAATTAGCGCTGGTATAGAATTGATTGCATTCAGGACTCAAAAAGAAAAAGAAAAGTTGTAAACCAGTTTTAAGGCTGATATTATAGATTATTTTACCATTCATGCATCAGACTTTCCAACTTTCTTCAAATGTTCTATGTAATGTTGACTATTTATTTATTTTGCTAAAAATTAAAAAATAAATAAAAATGCTCACTGAAAATGCAAAAACATCACCAGGAATCTTTAGAAAACCTCACTCCCAACTCAGAGGGGGCATTCTACCCTTTTCTAACTGAGTGGTCTCAGGTTTGTAGGGCCTGATTGTCATCTCCATCACTTCACGCTCGGCTGCAAACCGCTCCAGAGAGTTGAAGATCACGGCTTAATGAAGCCAACAGGACCACATCATCTGTAAAAAGATCACCAAACGGACCCCCTCCATTCCACAGCTGCACCTAGAAATTCTGTACATAAAAGTTACAAACAGATTTGGTGATAAAGGGCAGCCCTGATGGTCACTGGTGGCAATGGCCCATAGCAAAAAGCACAGTAACCCTCCTGGAGCGACCCCCACAGGACACCCCAAGGGACATGGTCAAACACCTTCTCCAAGTCTCCAAACACATATGGACTGGTTGTGCAAAACCCTAGTGAGAGTTTAGACCTGGTCCAGTGTTCCCACACATATCTCCTCCTGAATTTGAGATCCATCTATCGACTGGACTCTCTTCTCCAGCATCCCTGCACAGACCTTACCAGGTGATTCCCCTGTAATTGGAACACACCTTCCCTTCTCAACGTTCCTGTGGACTATGTGGTATTTTGAACCCTTCTATAATGACGTGAAAGTATTCTTTAATATTAATGAGATACATCGAAGCAGAGCTTTGCTAACACAGATCACAGCAAGTTTGGAATCTGTGTTCAAAACGATCTGTCACCTCCTGAATTTGTCCAAGATGTTTGCTGCCAAACCTACAAGGAGTTTCTTTTATTCCACTAGACCCGCATTTTGAACAAATAAAACCCCAAAATTCAGACAAATTGATGAAGCAACATTTGAGGATGTATATCAGGATATCTGGCAAATACTATGGAAGAATAAGGATCGCTGATGGGGACAGAATGGGAATACTGGAAATACAGTATTCTGTGTTTCTCCATGACAAAACTGCAGAAAAACCACATTTTGGGACCCCTAAATGTAAAAAATTAAATTGTCATACCGTTAACATTTAATTGACTACAAATGCATTAGAACACGTTCATCTCGAAGATGAGTTCATTCAGAAGCATCAGTGTCAAAGATTTCAAGAAATCGTTTTCTTCTACGTTAAAGCTGAGCATCCATGCGCGTCAGTGGGACTGCATGGAACAGTTTTTTTTTATTGCCCTGAAACTTGACAGTCTTTGGATAAATGCCACTATCTTTTCCTGCCCACGGACATTTAGCTTCTCCGGGGGTAAATGGAGCCAAGACTGGCCTGGACGCTGGGCTTCTACATGGTGATTGGAGGATCAGTCAAAGGCTGACCTGTTTTGATTGACAGCTATTTTGAGATATATAACATCACTTAATCAATGGGAGCTCAGTCCCATAGTAGATTTTGCAAATGAAGTCGAAAGACAAACTACAACCCATTTCTTGGTATTTGCTTGGTGAAATTACTTGACCATTTCCATTGTTCATTTCTAACACTGTAAATAAAACACACTCATAGTATCTCCTTGTTTCAGTTTAACATAATTTCAAGATTTCTTTGTCCAAGTTTAATATTGTTTCATTAGTTTCTCCACAGACCATTTTCTTGAAAAACAACGGAGGGCAGAATTTACAGACATCCCAAGTCTCCCAGAAGTTCCAGGAGTCTCCTGCATTTAGACAGCAGCACCCTGATGCCTACAAGTCAGATAAAATGTCCCAGAATCTAAAGCAAGCAGCCAAGAGTGCAACTAAACACACACAGAGGTGATACAGGGGTAGAGAGAGGCCATACCACAGAATGCAACTAAAACGGTAAAAGCCTTGGCTTTAACTTTTCTGTATGTACTATTAAGCACAGCTTCACAGAAGGAAAGGAGAGAAAAAACAAAATAAAACAAAACAACAAACTCCTGTCAGTCCCAATCATGTCTAAATTTACATATAAATAAATTGACAAATATTATGATCTCAGCCGACAATGAGCTTTCCCTCTTTGAAAGACCAGCAGCCACCACTGACAGGTACGCGGAGAGTGCAGAGAGAATGGTAAGAGTAAAGTAGGAGGGACTGCAGAATTGTGTTGTTAACAGAAGATGATGTGATGCAGGACATGTCACTGAGAAGAAGCAACCCTGCACCCTGGATACTGAACTGCTGGATGTGAGTTTCCATAGCTGTCGTCCAGCAAAACACCTGCATTACCTGCCCACTCTGCATTTGACATCATTAACTCAGGTGTTGCGAAGCGCATTCATGGTAGTCTGGAAATTTGTTTTGATTTTTGTTTCATGTTGGAAATAAGTACTGCATCAAAATGCTTTATTATTGGGGACTAATAATTATTATTCAGTTCAGTTGCTATTTTTGACCCATGCTGACCGCATCATAACAGCGACATCCACAGAGGAGTCTGGTTATCTCTGTTATTTCACCCGGCCTCTGACCTGCGTTTCCATCACATTCTATAATCTCACCTGCCAACAATCCTCCCTTAGGAGGAGTGAAGGTGTGGCTTCAGTTGGCTTCCTTTACTCCCCCTCTCTGGCTGTTTTCATTGCTCCCTCATTTATCATTACTACACGATAATCTGAGGAACAATATGAGGTGAGATGCAGCGTGAGGAGAACTGCGGGGCGTTCTCTCATTGAGGATATCCTGTACACTTCTTTTATGGAACATGCAGAGCTGAGTGATTTCCTTGATTTCCTCTGACTCCAAGTTTGCGTATATTTGTGGAAGTGGGTGGGGTTTGTGTTATTAGCATACAGATCACGGCAACACCTCTATGACACATGGCAATACTTTCTTACTTTAAAGTCTTACAAACTGAAGATCAAGAAGGACAAAGACAGGTGAAATATTGCCTGCTAAGTAGAAAGCATGATACATGATGATATATTTAGCACATCTCTTGTGTGGGTCCTGCCTTGAAACAGATGTGAGTGGGCTTGCAGTGACATATTTCCCCAAAGAGAGTGTAACAATCTATCCTTTCTGAAAAACCAACTCCCCCACTTTTAACAGCTAAATCCCACTTTTGAATCCTGCTTTTATGATCCCCATTACAAAAAAATAAATAAATGAATATGAATAAAAGGGAATGCAAACATTTATAAATTGCATCAATCCATTTATTAACAATAGAGCATAGAAAAATGTATCAAAAATAATAAAAGTGAGGTAGTTTACCATTTCATCAAAATTATCAAACCATTTTGAATTTGATGGCAACAACAAATCTCAGTGAATTTGGGATATGAGCAACAAAAGGCCCATCGTGCAAAGAAGAAGCACCTGAATAAACATTTCACAGCTGATAACATTCATTGGGAAGACATCAAGGACATCACTGGGTGTAAACATGAGAATTTAGAGAGTCTCGCAGAAGTAAAGATGAGCAGAAGAATAATGCTCTTCGGTGTAACATTGCAAAGACTTTGAATATCTCATCATCTGTAGAAGATATCAAAATATTCAGAGAATCTGAAGAAATTTCAAAGTATTGGACTCCCATGATGTTTGGTACTACATTAAAAACAGACATGGTTCTGTTTTGGGAATCACTGCATGGAATCAGGAACATTTCTGAAAATCACTGTCTAAGTTTCCTGTGACATCCACAAATGCAGGTTAAATCTCCATCATGCAAATAAGAAACCATATGTGAACACGATCCAGAAACGCTGCCGTCTGGGCCAAAACCATGGAAACCATGGACACCGCATCCTCTGGACTAAAGAGCAGAGGGATCATCTTGCTTGTTAGCAGTCAGTTCAAAAGCATCTCTGATGGTATGGGGTGGTATTAGTGCCTATCGAATGGACAGCTTGCATATTTGGAAAGGAAACATCCAGCCTTAATGGTATATCCAGGTTTTAGAGCTCCCCTTCAGATTATGTCTTTTTCAGGGAAGGCCTTACACATTTCAGCAAGACAATACTAAATCACCCACTGCACCCACAGTAAAAGCTTTGCTTTTTGGAATAGAAGTGTCCAGCAGCATTTTTGCATCAACTGCAGTCAACGAGGAGATAAGTGGACTACACCAACATATAAAGAATTACATTAATCAATCCTCAAAGTTAAAATGTAAGAATGTACAAGTCTTTCAAATCCCCATAGGGTAGATGTGGCTTCCCTTTAGACAGCAGTCTCAAATAGAAGAAGCTGCTTTTTACAATAGAACAAATCTGTTTATCAAATTTAAGTGAGCTATGAAAATCGACGCCTAAGTTTGAGCAGACAGATGAGTAACTTACTCCAAGAGAGGCCAAGAGAGGCAGCACAGTTTCTTTGCTGGTCAGCAAAATGAAACATAATGATTTCTGTGGTTTTTCCTTTCATTTAAATGCATAAAGTTAATATCAGTTCTTCAAATCAATATTACAGTTTAACAATGTCTAGAGTGAATCACAATTATTGGACTGAGTTTGGCAGATAAATTTGTTCATCATCGGCAAAACCATGAAGAGAAAGATTACATTTCCGAAAAAATGACCCCAAGGGCAGCAAGAAAACTGTAATGGGCCCAAAATGGAACCTTGAGGTACCCCACAAGATAGAGGGGCCACAGTATGCGAAAACTCAACAAACTGTACAGAAAACTCTGGTTGGTGACTTGAACCAAGCAAGGGGTGTACCTTTAATGCTCACAAAGTGATCAAGGAAGGATGAAATACTAGAGTGGTTGGTTTATTGTGTCATAAGCAGCAGTTAAATCCAAAAGCACTAAAACAGCAGCTGTCTATGACCCCTTTTCATATCAAACTGCTCTAAAAATGTTTGCAGTTGGTTAAAAGTAACTCTCTCCAAACTTTATATGACAGATGGAGTTTAGAGAGTCGTAAAAAATTGGACATTAGTGGAAATTGGGAGGCTACAATGGTAAACATCACCCTGTCGTGACTTTATTCAGATGTATTGCTCCCATCAAATTCAAAATTACCCCCTTATTTTCTTAAGACGGTACACTTCTTCAAGCTTTAAACTTATCTTATGTTTTCTATGTTCTGTGCAGAAAAAAAGGTTTCATGACTTGGAAATCAGTGCATTGTCTTAGTATTTATATTTTAAACAGTCTTCCATAAAAAACTGTGTTTACTGTCTACTCATCAACCAAGACAGTGGTTTCCTTCCTGTCTAATTGGCAACAACTCTTATTCTTCTTTCTTCCATCTTTCTTTTGTTTTATCTTAAGGTTATGCATCATCAATAAGCAATTAAAACCAGTCAATGTGGTGACCATATGACACAACCGCGCCGGATGACATGTCGTATTGAACATATTACATTAATCCTGAACAGACAAAGAAAATAAACTTTGAGGACACTCAGTGAAGACGATTTAGTTGCAGATGCATGCAGAGTCAAAGGGGTTCAGCACCCCGTTTATACACAACAGCCTCCATTTGTCAGAGCAACGTCAGAGGAGATCAGCAGGTGGGAGTAGGTTTGGGAACTGTGCTGGTTGTTGTCAAGACAACGGGCCCAAACAGACGTGAGGGTCGCATGTTGAAAACCAGGAAGCAGCCGGGCTGATGCGAGACTTCCTCAAATCAGAGAGGAACAGGAGGTGAAGTCATGCCTGAGTACTGCACTTTCTTGATGGAAAAATAATGCACACTTCACCTCCCATCTGGTGTCTGCCTAAAGAACGTCGTCCACATCCCAAAAACAAAAGCCTGCAGAATATAAATCATCCATCCACATGGAACATTTCAAACTATCAGGGAAAATGTGGCAGCTTTAAAGAAATTAAAATAATACTGCAACAGTGCCACCAAGTGGACGTCAGAAGCATTGTATAATTCACTGAGCCTCATTATTATTATTAGAGAATGATTTTAAGAGCGTCACTCTGCTTGAGGCAGAGCTTTAATAAATCTGAGCCACAGGATTATTTTTATCTTGTCACTGCAGAGTCTATGGATGAGCCTGAACAAAAGCTTAGTAATTAAAGAGATCAATGATCCATAAGAGGACCAGAGTTTCACCACACATGCAGATGCAGGACAGTACTGAGTTGTTGCATCCAAATAACTTCTCAAGAGTCTGTGAAGAACTGCAACACATTAGATGCTCTATTTTCAATGCCTCGTAACTTAAAATAACCATCTGTCAGTCAGAATTAATCTGACGACTGGTCCCATCAGCCCCCTCAGCTAGAAGTCCAGTCATGTGATGATGGCATGAAGATTTAATTCTGTCCATCTATCGCTGCATTGTAGCTGTGGGTCGACCGTGAATAAGCATCCGAGCCTGCCAATTACAGTGCCATTCGTCACTAACGGCACATCACATGAGGTTAAGTCACTGTAGCGCTGCATTTGGCAGCTTTTCACAAACTATGTGTGCACTTTACAATGAGCTCACTGTGCCCTGGGCGGCCCATTCAGAAAGAGAGGGAAGAAAAGTCTTGTGCTTAATTTTCTAGGTCCATGAGAGTTAGGCTGACCTGCAGACTCACACACACACACAGCTCTCTAAGAAGCTGCTCCCAAAACAAAGCAAACACAAGCAGAGAGGTTTTGGGCTAACTCTTTCCAGAGGAGCTCCCTCCTCTGAGATCCAACAAAAAGAAGAGCAGAATAAGTTAGAAAGAGCCACAACTTACCAGCTATTCTGTCTCGCTCCATAACTCAGTGGCTACCTCAAAAAGCCACATGTAACCTTTCGATTTTCTCTCCTCTCCTTCCCACCCTCCCTTCTCTCTGCGTGAAGACTTCCCCTTTCTTCTGACTTAGTCACCCTGTCCCCCTCTTCCAACCCTCCCTCTCTCCTCCCTCCTTTTCCTCCGTCTGCCTCCCTTGCTCTTACTTCCTCCAAGTTTTAATGTCTTCAGTCTGTCAGGAGGGCAAGTGAGCGGCGCAGACGTGCACGACCATATGCAAGTCATATGTAGCCTCACTATATATTTTCGTTTTTCTTTCAGCAAAACTTTCTCTTTTTCTCTCAGCCCTGAAGCTAGTCTTCCATCCTCTTGCTCCACTGACATCAAAGTGGTGTAGTGTCTTTGAACAGTCCACACTGGTGCCATTTCATCTTCATACTACTAAGTGGATGCACAAATCCACATGAAGGCAACATTTCAAGCACCACAGGTTGGTTAAAGTGGACTGAAGAGGATTCTTAACACTCCCTGAATAAACACACTTAAGTCCAGCGCACTCGTGCATCAAAGTGCATCTGAAGAAGACTTCTTCACAACCATCTAATATTCAGTTTTACAAGATCTCTCTTGAAAAGCTTGTTAACCTCTTGCACAAACCTACAACTGCTTCTCAGCTCAGTTGTGTTTGATATGACATGACAGTATGTGCACCGTGCCATGAACAAAAACTAGAATTTGCAGGATGAAAAAAGAAAGAAAATCTGTTATCAAAGGACTTCCTGCACACGTGCAGACACCCATGCTCTGAAGTGTCCTGCCTGACCTACTTGCTATTCAGCAAGGTCAGAGGCCACTTAACAAGATGCTGCCTTGACAAGAAAGTCAGAAAAACAGTAACAAAATAAAGACACAAATGTACAGCACTTCTTGTTTTGTTTTTTTTCAAGCATAGAAAAAAGACCAAAAGTCCAGTATAAAGTAAGAAAACAACTTTCACTTCCTCTTTTTTATAAGAAACGTCCCTTTTCATACCAAGATCTCCACTTTTATACACAGTTACACAACCAGTCTGAGCAAAATAAACATGCATTTGCTTTGCTGGTCGCAATTACTGATAACCCTGATTAGTGTAGTTATTGCTGTACAAATAAATGGCACAGTTATTGGTAGCCTTTTAATGCCAGAAACTGTTTAGTTCCATCCAACCATTGATCCATTAACTCTTGCTTTTCCAAATTCAGGTCACAGGGATTCCAGCACAAGCAAAGAAGCCCAGACATCCTTTGGTCTTCCAGGGATATATTGAGGCATTCCCAGGCTGGCTGGGAGATATAATATCTCCAAACTGTCCTGTGTCTACCACAATGCCTTCTCCTGGTTGGACAAAAACACCTTCCCATGATGCCTGAAGCATCTTAGCTGGCTCCTCACAATTGGGAAGAGCGACAACTCTGCTTCAAGTTCCTCTTCAATGATTGAACTTCTCATCCATATCTCTAAGGCAGCCATCCTCGCTGCTTATATCCAAGATATTGTTCTGTCGATCACTACCTACAGTTTGTGACCTTAGGTGAACTTAGCAACAAAGAGCAACCAGAGAACTGAGTCTTGCCTTTTTGGCTGAACTTTCTGTCTTCACTACAACAGATTAGTAAAGAGTCCACACCGATCCACCTGTCATGTCAATCTCCTGTTTCATTCTGTCCTCATTCATGAATAAGACCTCAAGATACCTTAACTCACACCTTGAGGAAACACCTCACTCCCAACCCCCAGAGGACATCCCACCCTTTTCTGACTGAGAACCATGGTCTCATGATTAGAGATGTTAATTCTCATTCCTGTTGCTTCAAACTCAGCTGAAAATTGTTTAGTTCCTGAAACATACAACGTAACACTGTCTTTGTAGGTTGAAAGAAAGTGTACAATGGAACGAAAAAGGAAAACTTGTGGTACTGCATCAAATCTAAGTGACAGAAAAGTGTGTTAGAGTGGTACAAAACATGTATGAGAGCAGGATGACAGGAGGTGTGCATAGTAGGAGTAACAGGTGGGTTTCATGTAGAAGTGGGAATCCATCAAGGATCAACACTGGAACCCCTCTTGTTGCCATAGTGATGGATATGTTGACAGATTTGGTCAGACAGGAGTCGCCGTGGACTGTGACATTTGCAGATGACATTATGATCTATAGCAAGAGGAGAGTGCAAAGGAAGGAAAGGAGGTGGAACACTGACAATCAAGGATCAAGAAAAAATTATTGTCATTCTGTACAAGAACAAAAGTAGTTCTTACGTCCTAGTAGAAAAGGTAGTGCCATTAATAAAAAGGAATAGAAGTTAAAAGATGAAGGATTTAAATACTTGGGCAATGAAATCTGTAGAAAGGATGTTAAGAAAAAAATGCTGCTTGACAAGAAAGTCGGAAAAACAGTAGGTTCTTCTTATGTTTCATCCACAATCAAACCTTTACAAACTTTCATCACCAGTCTACACATATGTATGTATCTTTAACTTCTTTTGAACATGTACTTTAACACCTTACACTCTATATTTACTTATATTTATGAATACTTTGTGTACTATACCACTATGTCACCACCCACATGTCTAATCTCATCTTCTTTTCTCAGATTTTCCCTCTGGCGGTCGACACAGCGGATCATTCCTGTCCATCTCATCCCATCATCTGCATCTTCCTGTCAGTCCAATCAAATGCATCCTTTCACCACATCCTGAAATCTCTTCTTTGCTCTTCTATTTTTTGTCCTGCCTGGCAGCTCCATCTCCATTTTCCTTCTGTCAGTGTGTTCACTATCCTCCTCTTTGTGTACAAAGCATTCCAATCTCGTCTCTCCTCCTTTACCTCTATAACATCCAACCCTGGATGTTCCTCTGATCCATTCTCATCACTTCCAAAAAAGCTCCTCTTCAGCCTCCAGTTCTGCTTCCTGTCTCTTGGTCAGTGCTGCTG
Organism: Arrhamphus sclerolepis; assembly: GCA_037176975.1. Lineage (NCBI taxonomy): Eukaryota > Metazoa > Chordata > Actinopteri > Beloniformes > Hemiramphidae > Arrhamphus > Arrhamphus sclerolepis. The sequence continues at coordinate 3,291 of JBAMYA010063433.1, read as the reverse complement.
TGTCACAACTGCCTTGCAAATCTTTCCCTCAACTCTTACCAACAGATAATGATTTCATCCAACATTATAACATGCTCACTGACTCAAGTAGGCTTCCTTTGGGAAAAAAACAAAGATTACAAAATAAAGAAAAAGAAAAATCCCTACTGACATTAAAGCACAGTGAAGGTCATATCATGCTGAGGTACTACATTGCAGAATCTGGCTCTGGAGCCACTGAAATTGTCAAATTACTGATGAAATAAAGATAATTAAGGTTTGAATAAAGTTAAACCTTTGAGAATGGGGTTTTAGGTAAAAATCTAAAGTCTTCAGAAGGATAGCAACCCAGAGACTTGTCTGATAAAAGTGGCTGAAAAGTAAAATAAATTGACCATTTTAAACCGTCCCCTAATGAGTCCTCATTTTCAGACAGGTTGAAGCAGCACAAAATAGTTTTTTTCATGTTAAAATATTACTTTTGAATTTAATTTAAAGAAATAATTTATTACTTGAGCAAGAGTTCTCCTGCTCTCACAGTTTTCCATCCCTACTACAAACAAAAACAAACAAACAAAAAAAACAGCCGAAGTAACTTCGGATTCCCGACATGGATGTCAATGGTAAAAGCACAAATTATGGCCATGATGACTAAACAAATCAAGAAAGTCAAAATGAAAAAACACACAAAAATAAATAAATAAATGAATGACAGAGTGACCAAGCAAGAAATCTGAAAATGTGTCATAAAAGTGACAATCCTCCAGGCCTACTGGGGGAGCTCTTGCAAAGGAACTTTGCAAAAGTTCTTTTGTGCTGACTTAAAACTTTAAGTTTATAGATATTATAGATTCTAGTATATAAAAAGCCTTCAGTTTTGTACAATGAATTGTTGATGCACAACTGTTTCATTTTTATTTATCTCTAAAGATTAGTGTATATTTTAAGTTAATATTCAAGGGTGCAGGTAACTCTTACCACGACTTTAAACATGGACAGAGGGAGAAAGAACAAACACAAGGAGTTGATATGGAGGAATGGTTTTCCTCAACATTTGGTGATGACAATCCTCTCTTTATCTGACCTGTCCCGGTACAGAAAACAGACTATCCCGGTTATAAAAGGCCGCGTGTTTGTTTGTGTTTTATTTCAGAGGATGCAAGAGTAAGAATGACAATAGTATTGCATGTTTCTGAACCTTACATTTATGCATAAAATGAGTACAAGTGATAGATGGGCATGATTAACCAGGACGATAACAAGAGCCTCACGCACACACACACACACATGCACACGCACACACACACACACACACACACACACACACACACACATATAGGCTCCCCTCCTCTGCAGTCCTGCAGGGCTTTTTCTGACATGTGCAACTGAGAACTGAGGAAAAGCAGAGCAGAAGAAGCAGATTAGGGACAGAGAAGTGTAGGTTGCGTTGAATCTGAGTAGATCTGGGGACGGCGAGGGCCTGTTAATATTTCTACAGATTAAAAGACTAAAAACATGACTTATATGAATGCACTGAGTGAGTTTAGCTTTTGCACCGATAATAAATTTTATCTTTTGAGATTGTAGTATGCTGCACTGTAATGAGTCCAACCAAAGTATTGTGATAAGAAAAATATCTGAAGTACAAAAATGACTCTGTGGGACATCCTTCTGCATATGCAAAACCATAAAACAAAACATAAATGATCTAATTTGGCATTATTACTTGGGACAGCCTATCACAGCTTTCCATCTACTGATGGATCACTTCTATTAGCTCAGCGTTCAGACTAATTAGTGGCATTAAAAATTAAGCCACAGAGCAGGATAAGAGCTGGTGAAATGATTTTTTTATTCTGCTGCATCCATATGGAAGGAAGATGTTGACGCTGCAACAGGAACATGCTTTTAAAAATAGACATCTCTTTTGGCCACTGGCACTTTCTGCTGCGTCATAATTTTCCAGCTGCTGTTAAATCACAGGGTCAAAAAAAAAAAAAAAAAAAGGATCTATCACACAACACAACAACACGTACATATGCGTGACTAATTCTCATACATAAGACATAGACGTACATGCACTTTTTGTTGCTTTTGGGTAAACCTGATGAAATGAAAGAGCTGCTTCTGAAACCTTCCTAGTAGGACCTGAGAATAATGCTAAAGAGTAAGTAAAACTGTGGCTGGACCATGGTGGTCATCAGCGGTTGGTGGCCTCTGTAGTGGAAGAAGGTATTCTTGATATTCATCCATGTCTCTTAACAATATCTCTGAGCAAGACTGAAAGTAAAGATTTGACGCCTTCTAGATTTTAGTGAATCTTAGTTCTATTGCATGCAAGCAGAAGCAAGGCAAGCTGATGATGATGGTGAATGACCACAGAAATAGGATTCGTTAATAGATTAAAATATGAGAGAAAGAGTAATGATGGGTTGAAACTACGATTTTGGTGGGCAGTTGTTGGCAAAATGTTCGAGCTTAGCTCAAAAACGGTGGTGGTGGATCTCACAATGAGACAGGAGCAAAGATGAAAGACAGAACCACGGCCTGTCGCTGCCTCAACGATCTCTGTCGACTAACCAACCAATAGGAACGCACCATGAAATAAACATCAACGTGTCTACGCAGAACAGTAGCCGAGCAACAACAGTGCCAGAAACAGTGGAGTAACGGGAAGAAAAATGTGCAACTCAAATACAGAAGAAAGACACTTCTTTTTCTTGATTGTATTTCTTTTCTTTCAAAGCACACGAACGTCACAACGACAACGCTAACTTTAGAGTCATCGGTGCATCAGTACATTAGCAGAAAATGGCGCTGCATTTAGAGCCTGAAATACAAAAATTACTTCTTTCATAGCCAAGATTTGACCAATGCTCAATCATACAGTGTAACATGCTGTAAATTAATTATCTACCGATTTCATGTCGTGCAACGTGACTTGAATTAATCCTATTTAAATGTAAAAATTTTACAGTGTGAAACTGGCATAAGGGATTGTGATGGATGAGGTCCATCTCATCTACAAATGGTAAGAGACATCTGGTAAACGTATTCTCCCAATGAAGGAAGCTATTCAAGAAGTAATCTAAACATGATTATGTAAATCTGTCTAACATTTGCTGCAGTCAGCTGTTTTTTGAAGATATTGGTTGAGTGTTTGAGGTCATCGGTTATTCTCAAATTCTGCTCAAAAAAATGGCATTTGGTTGGATTCCATTTGGTTCATCACGCTGCAAATGTCACCTTGTTCATTTCTGAACGTGATGAACTTGAATGTGAATCAGCTTTGAGTTAGACAGATTTACATAA